>PVIC010008008.1:0-49286 GCA_004025085.1 Thryonomys swinderianus | reverse complement strand
TTCCTTCCTTCCTTCCTTCCTTCCTTCCTTCCTTCCTTCCTTCCTTCCTTCCTTCCTTCCTTCCTTCCTTCCTTCCTTCCTTCCTTCCTTCTCCAGGGATTTTTTTTTTCTTTTTTTAAGCAAAACACTTATTGGTACCTTTTCAATGTGCTCGATGATCAGCCTCTTCCATGTCTCTCACCAGCTGTTAAACTGCATCATGGACATGGTAGAAAAAACAAGGCGATCACTCACTGTCCTCAGGCGATGCCAGGAAGCGGACCGGGAGGAGCTGAATTACTGGATTCGGCGGTATAGTGACGCTGAGGACCTGAAGAAGGGCGGCGGGGGCAGCAGCAGCCACTCCAGGCAGCAGAGTCCCGTCAACCCAGACCCTGTTGCGTTAGGTATCTTTGCTTCAGATGAGCATGTTTTTGTTTGCTTTTGGTATCAGAACTCGAACTTGATTTCTGCTTTGCAGAGCAGGTGCCAGAACCACTGAACTAAATGTTCAGCTTTTGAACTAAATGTTCAGTTTTGATTTTTCTTTTGCTTACTTTGTGTTTGAGCACCAGGGATTGAATCCAGGACCACCACACTGAGCTACATGTCTGGGCTTTAAGAAAAAATTTTTGAACACAGGTTCTCCTTAAGCCACTAAATTGCTCAGGCAGGGCTCAGATTTGAGATCCTCCTGACTCAGCTTCCCAGAGTGCCGGGATTATAGGCACATGCTAAAATTCCTGGGTAGATGAGCATATTGAATAGATATTTCCTGTGCTATTAATACTGTCTCTCTTTTTAATTGCATATTTAAAAAATAAGGAATACCCAGAGAATTTAAGTAAAATAAAAACTTCACATAGCCTCAGTTATGAAAGTGTGCGGATTGGCAAAAAATTCAAACTTATTTATCAGGTGAAAGTTGTGGTGATCCATAATTCCAGGTGTCTCCCTCAAGATTATGCCTCTTCCTACAGCTGTTAGGACCCTTCCTCAGATGTGCAAAATCACAGTCCCAGGAACAGGCCTGGGAATTTTGCCCCTGTAACAGGTCCCTTGAGCGTGCTCCACAGCACTATATACAACGTTATGCATTCTCTTAAGTTTTCATGTAAGACAATCTTGTAGGTATATCTTACAATATTTTTAGTTATTTTTTATTATTAAAATTTTATTTATTTATTTATGTTTTTTTGAGACAGGGTCTCACTTTGTAGTTCAGATTACCTCCGACCTCACTATGTAGCCCAGGCAAGCCTCAAACTTGACAGTCTTCCTGCCTCTACCTCCCAAGTGCTGGGATTACAGATGTGAGCCACCACACCTGGCACTGTGGTATGTGGTACTGATTGCTGGTGGGCATGAGTCACCACGCCTGGTATTGTATGTGGTTACCGGGGAACCAACCAGGAACCTTGTGCTTGCAAGGCAGGTGCCAGAACTACTGAGCTAAATCTCTGGCCTCAATTATATTTAGTTTTTGAGTCAAAGTCTTGCTATGTACTCCAGGCTAATCTTGAACTCAGTTGGTAGTCCAAGCTGACCTTGAACTCATAGCAATCCTCTTGCCTCAGCCTCCTGAGTGCTAGGATTATAAGTGAATACCACCATGCCTGGCTGTAGCTCTGTCTTACACCAAACACACACATGCAAACTTTTTTTTTTCAAAATCCCTACTGAAAGAGAAATATAAAAGCTGTTCGGTTTGGCTTTGCCATTTGAAAGTTAATGATAAATATAGCTCTCATTCTGGTCTTAATTTGTACTTAATCAGATTGTATTAATTCTATTTCTGTAACAGCACTGTTAGAGCTATACTTTCGCAATTGAGTGTTCATATGCAGCTGTGGTTAGTGTGGATTTGGGGAGTCACTAGGATTATGATAGAATGTAATCCAAATATACTGTATGAACTTCAAGCCAAAGAATTTTGGGCTGTTTTTTGAACTTCTACTATGAGAAATGAGAAGGTATCATTGCCCACACTGCCGGCTACTTCGTATAAACTGCAGATGGCTTTGTGTGGACCCCCATTTCCTTGTCTTCGGCATGTCTCTTTATTTCCACAGAAGCATCAAGTGAGTCAGGGTTGAGGGATATTCTTCCCACAGATTGGAACTCCTATGTCAGCTTCTGATGTCACCCACATTGGCTGATTATTACAAGCTTATGTACGTTATCAGGCTACTGTCACTTTGTCTTTGTAGTTACAGTATTCCTGGAGACCGAGGCAGGAGGATCACTGAGAGTTCGAGGCCAGACTTGGCTACATAGTGAGTCAAAGCCAGTCTGAACTACACAGTGAGAGCTGTCTCAAACAAATGTATTCCTAGCCAACACATTTACCTTCCCACTTAGATTTTTGTATTTCTGCTCATCCCTGAGTGCTGAATGCCTGTTACTCTACCCAGTAGGCATTATTGTAAGGCAGACTTTAAAGAAAAAAGGCTACTTGTTAGGTTCTAGTAAGACAAGCAGTGGAAACAGAATTCACTTGATTTGAATCAATATTGGTCTAAATGAAACTATATAAACAGTATATTAAACATCTTGTTTGTATTTCATCACTATGAACAGAATTGGCTAATTATGACAGATTTGTTGAAGGCAAAGGCAAGAAGATACTTGCACTCATTCAGTGTAGTCAAAAAGTTGAGGGTAGCCGGGCGTGGTGGCTCAAGCCTGTAATTCCAGCACTCGGGAGGCAGAGACAGGAGGATTGCTGAGTTCGAGGCTTGCCTAGGCTACATAGTGAGCTCAGAGCCAGCCAGAACTACAAAGCGAGACCCTGTCTCAAAAAAAAAAAAAAAAAAGTTGAGGGTTTTTCTACTTCTTTTCTTGAGACAAGGTCTCATTTTATAGTTCAGGCTGGCCCTGAACTCACTATGTAGCCTGGGCTGGCCTCCTGCCTCAGTCTGTGGAGTGCTGGGATTACAACTGACTTCAAAAACTTGAGTTTTAAATAAAGCTTGAGGAATGACACTTTGGGACTGAACAGTTTGGCCTGCTCCTTGGTACCCGTAGGTTAAGTCAGTGTGTATTTGCTGAGCACATACTGTGTGCTGGGGGTTTGACTAGGTGGGACGGTGAAGGAGAACCATGCTTCCTTCCTTCCTCCCATGCTCTTCGGATCAAGTGGAAGAGATTAGCAAGAGAATAGCTAGTTACATACTGATAGGGTTGCTTTTATCCACTTTTGTCCATTGCAAAAGCAAAATATCAGCAATGGACCAGACTTTGTAGCTAAGTGAGTTTCCCTTAGCTCACAGCACAGGCTGCTTTGTTCAGTCGTCCCTGCGGCACGCACCTGTGTGATGCTGATGCACACCGCGAACTCTAGGAAGACAGGGTCACCCGCTGTGTTCTGTAAGCAAGAAGAAACTGGATTTTTATGAACTCTTCTTGTGATTTTAGAAACTAAGGTAGGTGCAGAGGTTCACACCTGTAATCTGAGCTCCTCAGAGCCTGAGGCAGGAGGATCTCCAACTCTAGGCAGCCTGAGCAATATAGTGAGGGACTGTCTCAGAATGAAAACTACAGGGTCGGGGGGTGCAGCCCGGTGCAGAGGTACTGGATGTGAATGAGCGCTGGCCTGAGCGCATGTTGGAGGCCCTAAGTTCTGTCACTAGTACCAGAAAAAGCATTTAAAGAGGTAAAAAGTTGTACAACTTTTAGTGATATTGAACGAATTTTTACTTTAGGTAAAGCTGAGCTGTTACATTGACTTTAAGCTTTTGTAGATCATGCTACCCGGTGACTACAGGTAGTTCATTATTTTCTTTATCACAGCTGTCGAGAGCCGCATGGTGTCCGAATGTTAGCATCCAGCATTTATGTCCATGTGTATCCTTGCTGGTGGGTTGATTGATTTTTTTTTTTTTTTTTGGGATTGGAGTTTGAACTCAGGAGCCTTCATACAGAGCTATAGTCTCAGCTTTGTGATTTAATTTTTTATTTTGAGACACTTTCATTTAGTTGCCTAGACAAGGCTGAAACTTGGCACCCTCCTGCCTCAGCCTCCCCAGCCACTCTTGGCTGCTAGTTTCCTACTGAAGACTTTGTGATCCATTTTCTGTGGCTAAGCTATGGGCGTCAGTAGGAGATTGAGCAGTTTGTAATCATGAACCACGATCACGGACGTTAAGTCCTTTCTAAATCCCTCTTTCTGGCTTTGGAGTTGAATGTATTGATGTGTGTAATGAAAGGATCAGAAATTATTGGCCTATTTTCTGCTTCTGGGAAGTGGTTAATGGGGTGTGATGCATAGGTAAAGCTATGGATATGTCTACTTTTTTTTTGTTTTTTTGAGATAAGGTCTTGCTTTGTGGTTCAGGCTGGCCCTGAGCTCACTAAGTAGCCTAGGCAAGCCTCAAACTCAGCAATCCTCCTGCCTCTGCCTCCACGCCCAGCATGGTGACATGTGGTACTGATTGCTAGCAGGCATGAGTCACACATCCGGCACTGTGGTATGTGATTACCAGGAATTGAACTCTGGACCTCGTGCTTGCAAGGCAGACACAGGAACCACCGAATGAAATCTCTGGCCCTGGAAATATCTATATTTTTATAAATGCATAGATCTTCTTACCTTTTGCTCATGCTGTGTGTTTCTTTTGGCCTAATCCTCTCAGTTCTTCAACTGTCTGGTTTTGCGTGAGACCTTCAGAATACATTACTGGAGATACCTATTCTGGGAGGACCTGGAAACCCTGGGAATGTTTAGTCACCTACACACTCTTATATGTTTAATTGCATCTGGGGATTATGTAGAAGAAAATGAAACTTCCGTGACTGATCCATCATGTTTGTTAAAATCAATCCCATACCCACTTTAAAATTTATCTATACTATTAAATTAGCATGACTGACTAGAAAAATAGCATTTGTGAATAGTTTCCAAAACTTCTTTTCCCTCCCTTCCTCTCTCTCCCTTCCTTTCTGTCACCGTATAGTTCAGGCTGGCCTTGAGCACACCGTGCAGCCCAGGCTGGCCTTGAATTCATGGAGATCCTCCTGCCTCTCCCTCCTGAGTGCTGGGATTACAGGTGTGCACCACCTTGTCTGGGCCTAAAACCATTTTAAACACCAAGAACATACTTAGGTTATTTCCATTCTTTAAGTTCAAGTCCATATCCTGAAGCTCTGAGCACTGCTGCCCTGGGTCACAGGCAGCAGATGGGCTCTGCACAGGGTCCCCGCTCGCCCCTGCACGTACAGTGCTGGCAGCACTTGCCGTGTGTAGTACCCGGTGGTCTCCATTCCGCTCCAGTGTAGCGCACACTCCATCTTGCTCATACACCAGACACTGTTCTTTCCCATTTCTTGCATTTCCTTTCACTCTCACTAAGTCCCTTCTCTTCCTGGATGTGCATTATTTTAAGGAGAGACACCTTTCCCCTCTTCCTCCCACTCTTGAACAGTTTACATCTCAAAAAGCAAGCAATATCAGGACCCTAATTTTTTCATCTTTCAGTAGGTACCTGTGTATATGTCTCACCTGTCAGCCATCTCATGTAGACTCACCTGTGTTTATTCCTACCACTCCGTTCAGAACAACTGCGCAATTTTATAGCAACTGGTACTTTGTAGGTAGTTAAGAGTTAATAGTTAAGAATTAATGGCTTTAGAATTCAAGTCTTAAACCTTTAAGGTGTTTTGCATAAGTTTGTCTAGATTAGAAAGTATTGTAAAAGAGCAAAGTCCTACAAGCATTGTCTTTTGTTCTCATTATTGACCAACTGCAGAACTGTTCTTTTGTCTTTTAGCTCAGTTTTGCCTGTATTGATTCTGATATGGCTGCTGCTTAATCCAGAGGAGTTCTCCATTGTATTAATCACTTGCTTTCTGCAGCTATTACAATAGCTACAGATTCATCAGGGGATCAAATAGATCCTGAGGAGTACAGTCACTGCTGATCATTCTGTTCTTTCCTGGATTAGATCTATTGTTCAGCCAGGGACCCAGTAACTTAGAAATGGGGCCTACGGGAAGGGGTTGTGGAATTGGAGAGACAATTGAATAGAGGGAGGGGAAGTCAGTATGTATATGTACCGCTTCCCTAATGTGAATGTGATGATTATCCCAAACAAATATGAATAAATTGTTTTATTTTTTTAAAAAATTAGGCCTTCTGAAAAAAAGTAGAAAGGATATTATAATTATTGATTTGGATATTTTTTAAATTGAATTCTTTATTGGTACAATTTATATACATCTCTCAATCACACATAACATTGGGGAATTTGTCAATATATGACACAAGTTAATTCTCGTTTTTAACCATATCCCTACCCACCCACACCTCCCCACCCCCTATATACATGCTCTTTTATTTTCTTTCAGAATTACATTTATTCCTTCCCCTCATTACTTTCCCACACCAAATTTCCTTTGGAAATTTCCCATTCTACAAAAACTGTCATACTTTCTAGAGCTCATTTGCATCTACAGGTGCTCATATCAATGAGAAGATCCGGTATTTGCCTATCTGTGATCTGTTGATTTCACTCATTAGCGTGTCCTCCAGGTGTATCCATTTGCACATAAATGACTCAATCTTGTCATTCTTTATGGCAGAATAATACTCCATTTTATAAAAAAAAAACACATCTTTATCCACCCTCCAGTTGATGGGCATTTGGGTTGTTTCCAAGATTGAGCTATCATGAACTGAGCGGCTATGAACAAGGGTGTACAACTGTCTTTCCAATGTGTTTTTTAAAATTCTTTAGGGTATATTCCTAACAGGGGGATAGCAGGGTTGGATGGGACCCCTAGTCCTAGTTTTCTGAGAAATCTCCACACTGATCTCCACAATGGTTGCACAAGTCTGCAATCCCACCAACAGTGGAGAAGGGTTCCTTTCTCCCCACATCCTTGCCAGCATTTATTGTTGGTTGATTTTGTAATAGCAGCCATCCTTTGTGGAGTGAGAAGAAATCACAGTGTTGTTTTCACCTGCATCTCTCAAATGACCAGTGATGTTGAACATTTCTTCATATGTTTCTTGGCTGCTTTGACTTCTGCCTCTGAGAAGTGTCTGTTCATTTCAGATGCCCATTTTTGAATTGGGTCTTTAAACTTGGGGAGGCCGATCTGTTTAAGTTCTGTACATATTGTAGATAAATAGTCCTTTGTCTGATAAACAGCTAGTAAAGATTTTTTCCCACATTACTGGATATGAAAAGCCAGTTAACCATGAGTACAATAGTAGTAGGGGACTTTATTTGGATATTTTTTAAGAAAGGTCTCTTAGATGTAGATTAGGGTTAATAAAACTGTTTTGCATATTGGCCTTGGTGTTTGTCCTAGTTTCTAGGTGAGTGTGGGTCTACGTGGAGATGGCCCTGTGTCTCTGAGAAGTTGAGGTGGTGCACCAGTGTTGTGTAGGACCCTTCAAGACACATGTGGAAGGGAGAAGGTTGACTGAGCCCTCGCTGCTGATATTTAGTAAATGTAAAGACAGTAGCATTCAGGCAACTTAAGTGAGATTTGAGATTTTTGCTTCTGGGGCCAAAACTTAAATTTGTAAGTGTAGCAGTAGTTTCTATCCTCAAGTGACACATGTCCTGGAAGTTAAAAAATGACTCAATGTGTCGCTTTAATCCAGGCTACCTAGGTGGTTTTGTTTTCTCTGCAGTTTTGTGCTCTTTGTGCTTTCTTAGTGTTGCTTGTGAGGAACTGAGTACATACTCCGGCTCAGTGTACATCCTTCTGCGGGCTGTCGAGGGTGGTAATAATGAAGACGGTAAAGAGCAGGGAGCATTATGCTGCACAGGTGAGAGGAATTGTCTGCCTTCAGGCCGCAGGGCAACACTTCCGCTTATAGGAATGCTGTGTCCTGACTTTACAGGTGAGGAAGCTGAGGCATGGACCAAAACTGACTTACCCGATGTCACATAGCTAGGAGTTGACAAAGTTAAGATTCATATCCCCTGGGTTCTTCAACTTATTTCCTCTACTTCCTGGGGCCAGTACTTTGTAGCTTCCAGGATGAGTTTTGGAAACTTAAAAACCACATTTCCTGTTTGTTATAACATTGACTACCTACCAAAGGGCAATTTTAAGAAATAAAACTATTGATATTTTCTTAACTTGCCAAATGAAAAAATATTTTTATTGCTACTTTGGGGTTTTTCTGTCTTTAGACTGTAGAGAGCTTTTCTAACTTAATTATATGTGAGTCACAGTATTTTGTCTTTAGCAGTTGTCATAAGTCTGTTTTACTCTTCACAGGGCTAAGCATGAACTCAAATATACTTTATTGTTTCCTTTCTTTCTTTTTTAGCTTTTTGAGACAGAGTCTCACTTATGTAGTTCAGGTTGGCTTCGAACTCACCATGTAGTTCAGGCTATTCTTGAACTCACAGCAATCCTTTTGTCTCAGCATCCTGAGTCCTAGGATTTGCATTTTGTTTCTTCGAAGTAGTTACAGTTTCTTTGAAATAGTTTCAGCTGGGTATAGTAGCACACACCTGTACTCCTAGCCCTTGGGAGGCAGAGGCAAGAGGATTGCTGTAAGTTCAAGGCCAAACTTGGTTACATAGTGACCAACCTGAACTACATGGTGAGACTTGTCTCAAAACAAACAGAAGCAAAGAATGAATTTTTCTTTAGTGAAGCCTTGCTGTTTGCTGTTTGACTTACGGAAATTAATGTTCCTAAAATGGTTTGTGACCATTTCCAATCCATCTGATTTTTTAGCAGCCACTAGATTATAATGTAAACTTAAGAAAAAAACGTTGTTGAAAAAAACTGTTGACAACACAAAAAGAGACCTTGCAAAATTACTATAGATACTTTCTGTGTGCCCTTCTCAAATCTGAGGAGAGCTTGTGCTAACTCTGTAGATGTGGATGCTCTGGCCACTGGGGCATCCACAGATCCTATCAAAATTCCAAGCACTCGCATGTATTTATAGCAGACAGTTACCTGCTTTAATTGTGCTTTTCTTTCTGATTCAGTGTAGCTACATTTTATATAAGAAACCAGCTTGAATCTCTTTTGACTTTCCAGATTTAATTAGATGAATTAAAGAATCAGCCTACTTGGTATTGCACATACATGTAGCAAAAATTTCAGTTCTACTTGAAATGTATCATGGGTTGAGTAATTATATTTTATAAAAGTTCAGCTGATTATTTCCCTCCTGAAGACTTTTAAATATGTAGTTTCCATTGAAAAATCCAGAAATCCAGGAGGGAGGGAAGACATGCAGTACATATTGTAGGTCTAGAGGACTATGTACATTTAGTTTATTTTCAAGCATATATAAAACATAAAATGTTCATGCCATTTCTGTGAACATTTCATTTTAAAGTTTCCATTCTTGTCACTTAATTTTTAGTCTGCTCAAACGTTAAGATTTGACAACATGATAAGCACATGTAATGTGGAACTTCATTTCCTTTTCTGGAGAGAGTGCATAACTGAGTTCCATTTGCCCAAGTAAGTGATCATCTGTGAGTCCATCCTAGTAAGTTTTTGTTGCTTCGGCCCATGTCAGACCTACATACACTAACTTATCTGCAGAATTTGGGTGCTCTTGAGATGCTTGGAGATAACTAAGTGTGAGAACTGGTGAGTGGCCCAGTAGACTCCTGTTTATAGAGAAGCGGTAGGACCGGAACGCTGGGGAAATGACATTATCTTTACATTCCATCTATTCAGCACCAGTCTGACTCTTGAGAAGTATCAAATATAATTTTAGCTTCCCGAATGTCACAGGGCATACCTGTAGAAAGTCTCCCTGTGAGAGAATGCTGGGAACAGTGCTCCCAGATTTCATACTGTTTAATGACCTAAATTTGGCTTGGATTGGAGCATACCCAGAGGCACTGGGACCAGTGACCTTCTGTTTTCCTTGGGTTCCAGTGACTGGCCTTGCTATTTTTGTGTAATTTTTAGAAGTGAAAAGTTCAGCCTTTTAAAATTGAGTGGGGACATTGCTTGCCTTGCTGTGGGTGAGAACGCAGGGATGTTGATGGTACTTTCCTTCTCTCCTCCCCGCCCTCCTCTCCCTAGATGCGCATCGGGAATTCCTTCACAGGCCCGCGTCTGGATACGTGCCAGAGGAGATCTGGAAGAAAGCTGGTAAGAATTGTTTCAAAACACAAGTTTGGTGTTCTGGCAGCTGTGTGCAGTTGTTAATGCAGCGATGTGAAGAATGACAAGAAAGGACTTCAGTGCTAACAGCAACAATAGCCAAAACAAAACAAAACAAAAACCTACAACACAAAACAAAAAAATAAAATAGAAAAACCCTCATTAATGTTCTTAGCCCGGCTTGATTATAACACGAAATAGTTTTTATTTTAGTAGCATCTGCTAGTGCCATTATAATTGAAAGGCTGGCAGTACTTCCTTTCTAAATCTCTTTCTCAGAGGCTGTAATGATTTCAGGCTGAAATAGGAGGTCTTACTTAGCTTGCATGCAGTTTTTCTTTAATGAAAAAGCAAGCCCCAGTGTTTTAGAAATTAAATTGCATACTTCAGCATTTTCTTTACATTCTTTAAAGAGATCACATCAAATCTAGTTGACTTGTTAAGGATTTTTTTGGTTACAGTCAACTTATAAAAATTGATCTGTGATGATCAATATTCAATGCTCAGAGTTAAATTACTTTAAAAGACAAGAGGCTAAGTGTCCTTATTTACTTTCCATATACACCATCTCTTTTCCATGGTAAGAGGTTATTTCTCTGTATTGTAGTAGAAGCTCTTGACCTATCTACTTGTTACTTGGGGTTAAAGAAGTTCAGATCTAGCCGATTCTTGGTGGGACTAGCTGAGCAAAAACCCACGTGAAGCCCGACTCAGGAGATAAAGCATGAGTGTGTTTGAAGAGGCAAAGAGAGTGTGGAAGTGAAAAACTTAACTGTGGCTCACAGCTGTGGTAATGCCCAGTATTTAGATAGTTTGTCTGTCTGAGTTGGGAAACTGGGAAATGATATTTCTGCAGTCAGATGAATACATTGGTTGGCAGCAGTCATGAGAGAGACAGGGAAAGTTTTTGTTCTGTGCAAAATATTTCTCTGTGGGTTTTGATTTGACTCGCTGTGTTCTGTGAAACTTGCTGAATCTCTGGTTACTTGTATCATTTTATTTATTTATGTTCTTTAGTATAACAAAAGACAGTTTATTTGGGGAAAAAAAAAAAAAACGGGAGAGAAAGTACAGACAGCTGCCCTGGATGGTGGGGGCATCAGGCCTGGAAGACACTGGAGCTTTGCTTCTAGGCAATCTTTTATTAGGGACTAGAGTCTTTCCCATCTCCCGGTTTGGAGGTTACTAGTGAGCTATGTAGGAATTTTCCTTATATATTTCTAAGAAATGCCTCAAAATCTGGCTGGGTATGGTAATTGCATGCCTGTAATCCCAGCCCTGTGGAGGCTGAGGCAAGAGAATCGCTGTGAATTCAGGGCCAGCCTGGGATAAATGGTGAGTTCAAGGCCAGTTGGGACTACAAGGAAGACCTATATCAAAAAGAAAAAAAAGCTTTAAAAAGAAAGGTTAAATTTAGTAGCTGAAATGAAGAACCCCAAAGCCTTCTTGCATGTCCAGAAGGCAAATTATATAGATTAATTCAGTTTAAGTATTAAAATGTTGTGCACTTACCTAATATTACCTAATTAGTGACAGTCCTGTCATTTTTACAAGCTGTTCAAAACATGCTGGGTGTTACCAGCTGAAAGAGTTGCTACATCTTCATTCTGACCATTTTTCTTCTCCCTTTTAAAACTGTTAGTTCCTTGTATTCCAATAAGTACAAAGAATTGTCATTCTGGACATCAGAGTGATGACTTTTTATGTCAAGGGAAGAGGTTCTTTCTCTGTTTCCCGTACTTACCTGTATTTAAGTTAAATTCTTGATAGCTCTTAAAGGGAATTGTCAGCAAGGCCTTGTGTAATCCAAATTCCTTCTGTGCTATTATCTATGCAAGTCTTTGTTGGACTGCTATTAAGTGAGAGCAGATTTTTCTGAATATGTCACCTTTGTGGGAGAGTCGCCTTGAATAGCTAAGCACAAAGGAAATCCTACCTTAAGTGGTAAGCAATTGAAAGCAGATTTAAAACTGCACTATGTATTTTCCACTTAATCAGTTTTTTTCCCCCTACTTGACATATTGTAATCTATTGAATCTACTGTTATTTTTTTTCTTTGCTGTCTGATTTTTGGGTTTTTGGAGCTTAAACCTTCAGTTTGGGGGACCTAGAAGGTAGAGAACAAAGAAAACTTGTTTCTGTTGAATGCATCTCATCTGGAGGAAGGATTAAGCCTTACCAAACAAATATTTGGATCAAATTTTAGGTGCATCTGTCATATAGATTAGGTCATCATTTTGACCTATGGTTTGGTCCTGTGTAGATGAAGTTCATACTCTTCATGGTTGTATCTCTAGTCATCTGCATCAGAACAGTCTGGGAAGTTTTCTATGGTGAATGCTAAATTTTAATCAGTGTGTTAAATCCCTGAAGTATGGACAGCAGTTTTACCTGGAAGTCTGTAGCCATTGCCTATAGTATGGCCCTGAGTGGACTTCCTGAAGGCATTTCCGGCATTGACAGTGTCAAGTCACCTGCCATAGTAGGAACACAGTGACCAGATGGGACATCTGGGGCCAACTCATTACAGTTGGAAGGCTTTCCCCTGGTACTCTGAAATTGGCTGTGAGCAAAACAAAACAAATGAAAAAGGAATTTAAGAAGTATGTCTTTCAAATGAAAGTACTATACATTGATTAGCTTTGTGGTAAAAGATAGCTAAGGCATTTAAAAGATTCCAACGTGGCAGAATGCTAATAGAACTTTGTACTGTTACCAGTGTACTTTTTTCACAGAAATTACAAATGCAGAAGGCGTACACCCTGCTTGATATTGTCATATAGTTTTTTTTTGCACCATTTTATTTTGAAGTTATTTTAGACTTGCATGAAAGTTTTTAAAAACTAAAAAAAATTAGTTTGTACCTTTCTCCTAGGTTCTCCCATTTTACCATATTTGTTTTCATATCCTTGCTTTCTAAATTCTCTTTTACTGATCAGAGAAAGGTGTATATTTTATATACTCACATACACATAATTTCTCCCCAATCACTTGAGAGGAATTTGCAAAATAGTATCTCTTTATTAAACATTTTAGTGTTTATTTCCTAAAAACAGGGATTACTTGGCATAACCATAGTACAGTTATTAAACCAAGACATGAATGTTTATATTTTTACTTTATGTATAGATTCTATGCAAATTTTGTTCTAATAATAAAGTTTAATAATTTCAGCACATCTTTTTAAAACCTCCAACAAATATCGACCACATTAGTTTTTCTGTAAAAGTAATGTTCTTTTAAAGCAACAGCCAATATAACATGTGTATTCACAAGTTACAAAGGCTCTTTATAAAACTAGAAAAAAAACTAACATAAAGATGGTTTAAAATTGCAACTGAAGTTTTCTTCAATATATTTCTTTTCAAACGATCAGAGAATGTTTGCAGTTGGTAATAAATATTCAAGCACCTTGCAAATGTCCTACCAATTCTGTTTGCTGATCTGTATATGCCTGTGGGATTAGAATAGGAATGCATAATTTAAATATAAATTGCCTGATTTGCATATACAATTAGTCAAGCTACAGCTTTGATCGTAAGCAAAAATTATTGTCCTGTATTACCACTTAGATAGAATTTTAATTCACCTTGAATATTCAAAGTAAATTAGACCCTGGCTGTATAGTTAGAAGGGCAGACTTCCCTGGTGCCCCGAGTCATTTTATGATAGGATAATAAAGGCATCTCTGGCCCCTGGTGAAGAAAGTGCTGTAAGCTCAGTCTGCAATACCTTGATTTTATCCAGGCTTTAAGTGCATAACTTGAGGCAGCAACAAAGGCTTAACATTTTTAGTTAATATTTCCAGTCTGGATCATTCCTTTGTATTTTCACTGGTAAAACCTAGCAGACAGTAACTGCAAGCAAATGTACTTCAGGAATAACACTCCTGAAGTGACAGGCCACAAAAGTCACAATGGTGAATTACTTCTACAGGACAACTGCTGACGAGCCTAAAGTACACTGTGTGTAGATGTGTGAACTAAGCCATAGGAATGTAAAACTGTAGGAATACGTGCATCTCTTACATTTTTAATCTACAGTAAAACATTTTTATTAGGAATCTATGTTTTTAATTAAACAGAACATTTAATTAAGGTGCTTTTTAAGTGGGTGAAACAATTAAGTGCAAACACTTGAATGAAACATGTCATAATTAGTTTTAATAGAGTGTTAATTGGTACTAGGTTTGCCAAGTTAATAATTACTGCTTATTAAATTTTCAATTAATCATTGTCATTTTGCTTTGAATAAAGATGAAAATTAGATAAACTAATTCAGGGGGAGGATATTTTCCCTTGTTAATTAGAACAGTTAATTTTTAAAAATGGAAATTACTTGTTTTAGTTGTCAGTCTTATGTTGTACATTACTTGAATCTTTGTACCCTCCCTGCAGCCAAAAATAATAGCTCATTGGACACCTTGAGGATTTGCAGTCATGACTGACTGTGTCAGCCAGTGATAGACACTGCTATGTGTGTGTCTGGGGCAACAGTTGGTTACCCAGAACCTCTGTATGTCTTTGGAAGGACAGCAGCTTAACACTTAATGCATACTAAAAGCTGTCACTTGGTCTATTAAAGTATGTGTCTGTATTACTTCAGAAAAAGTAAAACCAGATCATCTATTTCATCATCCCATTTTAAGTCTGTGGTAATTGTTGTTAGCTTTTAACTCCACTGTGCATTTCTTTTTTACCAGAAAATAATGGTTTGTACTCATGTCTGGGTAAAACGCACCCCTTCCTATTTTCTGACTAATGCTCTCTGTACCTAGGAACTCCCTGGGTTCATGTTACCAGTGTTGTAGAATTGTGTCTACTTTGTGTGTCTGAATGGTCCAGACAGGTTTCTTGTAGATAGTCATGTCCTTTCAGTACTAAGTGTGATCTCAGAATCACTTCTACATACACTAGCTGGTAGGAAAGAGGTAGGAATGATATATACATTTTAAGTACTTTTTCAGAAGTGCAAGTTAATGAGAAATTTTTTTGGGGTGGTGGTGTCTTGAAACACGTTTTCAGTATGTGGTTCAGGCTGGCCTTGAACTTGCTAAGTGTCCCAGGCTGGCCTCAATCCTCCAGCCTCACCCTCCTGAGTGCCGCAATTACAGGCATGCCCCCACCACAACGAGCATAAAGGAAAATTCCCACTCCGGCTCTCACTGTTTCTCCAAGATGGCTAGTGTTTCAGACAGTACTTTGGAGGAGAGGTCTCCCTAGGACTCAGTGGTGGCCGTGTCTAAAGCCTGCACTGACTCTGCTGTTCTCTGTCCACGCCGCCGGCCGCCCCGCCTGCAGAGGAGGCCGTGAACGAGGTGAAACGCCAGGCGATGACGGAGCTGCAGAAGGCCGTGTCCGAGGCGGAGCGGAAGGCGCACGACATGATCACGACGGAGCGCGCCAAGATGGAGCGCACGGTGGCCGAGGCCAAGCGGCAGGCGGCGGAGGACGCGCTGGCTGTCATCAACCAGCAGGAGGACTCGAGCGAGGTAGGTGGGCTGTGGGGTGCAGGGCTCCCTGATTCTCCTGGAGGCCGCAGGTCACCGCAGATACCAACTTCAGACAGCTTGGGAGCAGATGTAGAACAATTTGGAGAAGTTGAGGCATTCGAAGAATTGACTAAGAATGAGCCCTGTTTTCTTTATTAAAGGCCTGAAAGAAAACAAAATTTAAAACAAAATTTAAAGGATTTTTAATGTATTCATTGAAGAAACTACCCTCCTGCATTATTTAAAGACTCACAACTAGGCCCCATGTGCACACCCAGGGTTTCCTTTTAACAGAAGGGCTGCAGTACACTGTGGTCTCCAAAGGCGTACTGCATGTCAGGAATAAATTCGCTTTTTGAGCTATTGGTCCTAAAGTCCAACTGTCCTAAAAGATTTTATATGCACTCTCTATTTCCACATTATTTGTCTCAACTGTCGTGATGGTTCTTAACATTGCTGCCAGAGGTGATATTATTTAGTATTTTTCCAGGATATTAGTTCCATACACACGCATTCACAAATAGCCCAAATGACTCAAGGATCTGGAAACTGAGTAACCAACATATACTAGGACTTTAAAAATGTGTCCTTTAGAATGAGAGCCACGTAGGTGTGCCCCACATTAATTAATTAATGCAGCATCACAATCATCAGCCCCAAAGAAACTTTAGATAAAAGGCTATAATTAGCTAGTCTCACAAAGCTGAACTCAAAGGCATGAACTGATAAATCAATGGTCTACTACAATACATATCTATAATTTGTGAGGGAGAGTCAGAATTTAATTTGTACCAGGCTTTTCTGTAGATGAAAGACGCTGCGGGAATCACTCAATGCCCAGAGTTTCTATTTAATGTGTAGCAGATGAATTACAAGGGGACAAAAGGAATTGATTTTCAAAAAAAAGTTTCTCAGGAAGAGAGGGACAAAGGCAAGTTTATCTACCCTTTAACTGCTGACTTTTCCATTGTCGACCTAAACTAGACAGAAATTCAATTTTATTGGCATCTAGCAGCTGACATACATAAGGACTTTGTGCATTTTATGTTTTGTAAAAAAAAAATGTTATTAGCTTCTTTTGAAAGGAACTTGTACAAATTTAGTAACATTGTGGGACACACTTATCCTGCAAAACTGCTCTTGCATATGAACTTTTCAGAGCTGTGTGTATGTTAAGAGTACTGTATGAGCCACTGAATTCTAAAAACAAATGTCTAGGAAGAAATTGTGAATGAACAAGCCTTGGCATTTGGGCAGTGACATATTGTATGGTTTTGGTATCTACTGTTTAAGTTTTGTGTCTTTGTTGTAAAATCTATGCAGAAAAAGAATGTGATCTTGACACCACTTTTTAGTGTTATCTAAGTATGGTGTACAAAGCCCAAGTGTGCAAAGCTCCCAGGACCCTAGTTGGCCCACCAGAAGATCTCTGGCTTCCTTGGATGTGCATGGATCACCCTGTTTCAGCTTCCCCTGGTTGGTCTCCCAGATTAGGAGCCTGTGAGGTTTTTTTTCACCCTTTGTCCCAGGTGATCTCTCTGATGGTTCGGTACTTTGCAGAATTCTCACCTGTGATGTGATATTGGGAATTTTCTTGATGATTATTCATTTGTTCCCCAATAAGGCCCCCATAGCATTGTGCTTTAGACATGTAAAACTCTTCATTTCCTTAGGGGGAAAAAAAAAGTTTGGGCTATGATAGTAATTGGTTGAAAAAAATATGCATTCCCATTGCATGTAACAGCCTACTGATTTTCAAACTATATTCAGAAATTAATGGACCTTCTTTTCCGTCACCTACCCAGGGAGGTGCTTATTTGATACATACAGCTTTAAATTATATACATCCATTTATTTGTTTATGTTTTCCACAAATCCATGGGCTTTTATTATATATCAGGGACAGTGCTGGGACTGAGAATACAATGGTGATGGCTTGTGTTGACTGCAGTTCACTGCGAGAGTCCAAACATTATAAGGGTTGTAATACAGTTTACGTGAAAGTCTCTTATACTTTAGGATGACCAAGGCTGGTTAGCAGCTGTCCCCCCTCCCCCCACCTTTTGCTGCTTTCTCAGGAAGTGGGCATGCTCCGATCATGTGGGAAGCAGAGCGGAGTCAAGAGGGAAGCTTCGGAAGCTTTGGAAGCAGGCAGCCCCTCGGCAGCGAGTGTTGGGGAAAGGTCAGGCCGTCTCTGTTTCAGGACAGCGTTGAGGGGAAGGTGAGCAGGTGAGAGTGGTTGTGGTGCCAGGGTTCGGGCTGACTGGCAGTGCTGTCCAGAGATAGAATTTCAGGAGAGGACACTTGCTTACTGTCGGGAAAGAAGAGGAGGCCAGGTTTTCTCACTGGACCTCTGGGGCTGGCATTTGCGTATCAGCTGGTGTGACTTGAACCGCTTTCAAGGCCTGCAGACTTTGATCTGTGCAGATAGTGCAGGGTGGCAGGGAAGGCGACCTTTGTGCACTGCCTTGTGTGTGTGTGTGTGTGTGTACAAACACTGGCCAAAACACTTAAAAGCTCAAATCATTTATTTAATCCTGCTAAACAGATACAGCTTCTCTTTAAATTAGAAGCATCATCAGAGCAGCTTTAAATGGTTTGTCGCATCCTGTGTGGAAGGTCACCCTCGTGTCATCACTTGAGTGCCTCCTTCTCAGTGTCCTGTTTTGGGTGAGAAGTACTATGGTCTCAGTACTTAGAGACCATCCATGTGTAGCTGCTCGGATGATCGGATCCTGCGGTGTGAAGGAGTCTGAGCACTACTCAGCGGACTGGTTTGACCTGGTTCCCACTTAGCTATCATTTCAGGGCTGATTTATCTTACTCTTCTCAGAACCTGTTTCTCTGGGATCAGTATGTTATTGACCTACCTTACAGGGCTGTTTAAAATATTTTTTTTTACACCAGTATTTTCATGTATAGTGTTTTAAGAGCAAAAATTCATGGTGTCATCTGTTTATATTTCCGTAGAACTGTACTTTTGTAACTGGATGCACATTCCCTTCTCTCTTCTTTTTATTTGAGGCCACTCATTGTAAGCCTCTCTGCCTTCCTATTTAGATCATGTGAATAGCCTATATACTCCACATCTACCAAAATATATGTAGGTCATACAACTGCATACTTTATTGTTGCCTCTTCTCCCTTTTGTAGACATCAGAAAAGACTTGAGTTCCAGCCCAGTGAGCTGTTTCTTCTGAGCTATTTGTGTTAAGTGTAAGAATCTTGAATACTTCTGTCTGTAGTTTTTCATTTAGCCTTCCTCCTTCTTTCACATGTAAAATGGAACTGAAAACACTCACTCTAGTTAGAAAAACCAGTGGTTCCCAGTGAAGGATGCAAAAGATCTAAAAGGAGGACAGAAGTGTGAAAAACATTTAATTGAGGAGGCCAGCAGGAAGAAAATACAGAGACAGGAAGAAATACTGCCTGGGTATTACTTGGTCAGGGTTGGAACACCCCGTCACATATCACCCGCAGTGGGACCCTTTCATAATAGAGAAGGTGCTGTGGCTTGGACAGACCCCTCCATGGACCACTGTGCTCAGCCGTTGCATCCTCTGGTCAGCAGTGATTGGAGGTTATATGCAGGTCATTCCGTCTGAGATGAAGTGAGACCTATAGTGACTTTATAGCCCTGTGCCAGCTGTGGGTCAGAACTGCTTTCTGTTCAGTAATTTTCTTCTCACGTTTCTGTCAGAGCAGAGAGTTGTTTTCTTCACTTTGCAGGTAAAGCTGTGTCATGGAGGGGCTTGGCACAAGCAGTATGTGTGAGCTGGTCCTAAGCCTGGGGTGCCTGGCTCTCAGCCGCAGGGCAGCAGTAATCGTCTTTTCCTGACTGTACTAGGGGATCGGTTTCTTCACTAGACTTCCATCCTTTCCACCTAGTCTGTAACTTGACTTGAGTTTATAGACTAATGATTATTATCACTAAAAGAAAGATACTTAGGACAGAGCCTAATCAATAGGATACTTTATATAGTTGGCTTTTTAAAAGTTTTTTAAAGATGCCAGCATTATTGTAAATCAAAAGATATTAATGGAATATAGCCATCTTGAACTGTTTTTTTTTTTAAATTTTCATTTCCATTTCTTAATTGTCTACACATGTTTCCAGTGAAGATTGTCAGATTATGGCCATTTACAATGAAATGTCGACAGTTTGTCTTTGAGATCTACCTCTTGTTCTATCTTAGGTAATGGAAGCAAGTCACTGGAAAGGAATACAGAAACTGCTCCAACAGTTAATTCTGAGTTTTAAGCACCAAAGTGTCTTTTCTCCCCAGAATAAAGCAGCCTTTCCAGGTGCTGACTGCTCGGTTATCTAAGGTTGGACAGTTTCATGGTAGCGAAATGGAAGCACTGATCAGATCTTTATGCTCTGAGAGCCTGCTAAACTCTGATGATGAGCAAGTCAAATTCCCCTTCTAGCATTCTGACACCACCCAGTGTGTCTTCAGGTGTCACTTGTGTAGGCTTGTGGTTGCCACACAGGGACTTCACAGTGTGGTCCTGGAAAAGCCCTCACAGAACAGTCAAATCCAAGAGCGTGATCTGTGATGTTTCGTAAGGTTTTGGTTATGTTAAAAAGCCACCTCTCTGCTTTCCTCTCGCCCACTGATATGCTCTGAGTATTATGGTTTTGACCTCAAGTGTCCCCTAAAGGTCTTCTGTCTGCAGATGGGCCTGGTCGGATGGGTGGGTCACAGCGTGGGGACCGGAAAGGCTCTCTTTCTGTCTGTGGCTCCTCCCTTCTCACTCTGTTCTGCTTCTTGGCTGCCGTGCAGTGAAGTGGCAGCTTCCCCTCAGCAGGCTCCCTTTGCCTGGGTGTGGCTGCTGGGTGACCCCTCCTAGCTGTGGGACCGTTTTACATTTGGTACCAGGAATGGGATTGCCATGACTATACCTGAGTACGTGGCTCAAAAATTTTGGAATTGGTTTGTGGGAAGAGTTCAGAAAGGTATGGAGATGCTGGCTAGAGAAGAAGGGTTGTTTTTTGTTGCACTTGTTAAAAAGCCCAGTCCTTGGCATGTGGTAAGGCCAGTTGTTTGACTCTGTAGGTGTTCGTGGCCCATGGGCGGAGCACTGGGCTTGGGATGACCTTGAGGTGCTTACCTGTTGGAGCTTTGGTTTCCTCATCTGCAAGATCAGCATATTTGTGGTCAAGGTGGTCATGAGGGACATGTTCGATGATCAGAAGTATCTAATCATCTAACTTTTTTAATACAATAAGTTCCCGGACAAATGAGAGAGGGGCGTGGTGGGAGAGGCGGGTGGGAGAAGCGAGGGAGGAGAAAAGCCAGTTAAAGTGTTCCACGATTCTAAAGGAATGGCAGCAAGGATTTGAGGGGTGCATGACATAGGAAAGGATGGAGTGACTGAGGAAATGGCTCGATAGGGAGTGTTGCAGGTGCTAGAGCTACAGTTAAGCAAAATGTATCCAGAGCTCTCGTGTTGCCGGCGACTCACACAGTCAAGTTCAGGAGCATCACTTGGAGGAGCGTCAGCCCGGTGCAGGTGGCCGACATCTGAGCAGGCAGCTGAGGGAGAGGTGGTGAGAAGCACCACGCTTACAGCTCACAGTGAGTACCAGACCTGACAGGAGAGCATGGAAGGGCAGGGTACTTCTGTGTTTCTTCCCTCTTAACAAACACTCTGAGGAAAATGAACCAAGAGAAGAAGAAATGATAGTACAAGAAAGAAGAATTTTAAATCTTGGAGACAAAGCTGGGGGATTTAAACAAGGGGCATTTAAAAGGAGGAATTGGCAAATGATCAGCAGTGGTGAATCTTCAGACTGTTTGATGTTAGCACGAGAGAAGAGTACGTAGTGATGCAGTGTGAAGGGAATATGCTCATGTTCCCTCCCTGTTCGCTGTGCTGTCAGTGCTCGTGGGTGAAGGGAATGGTTAGGACTCGGGCCATGAGCTGGTTGCAGTGGCAAAAGGTGCAGGGTCTGGAGCAGGGACTGTGGCTATGCCCACTTTCTTCACACAGGTGCCGAGAGGATGAGGTGGCATTATTTCCTGCCATTTATTCAGGGCGCCCCAGGCCTCGGGCACTGCTTCCCACACTGGCTGACGTCACCCTGAATTCTCTTGCAGTTGGTATTTCTGTACTTTATGCACTGTTGCTTCAGCAGCCTCGGTAACTTGCCCGTGTTTCCGAAGTCATTAAGAGGTGAAGTTGGAGAAAAAACAGGTCATAACTCTGAAATGGCCATTTTTTTCTCTTTCAGTCACACACTGTGGTCCTTACCTTTCACACCTCTGATAGCCTGGCCTAACTTTTGTCCACTTTCAGGAATTACAAGTGCCCCTCAAATCTGTTCTGCCTCAGTGGGACCAAAGCAAAGATCTGAAATGAACTGTGTGGCATTTTGGACAGAGTATTTGATTTGTAATTCAAATACTTGGGGGACTCAAACCTTGGCTATGAAATTTCCTGCCTGTGATTTTTGGGCCAGTCTTTTACTACAAAGGTTACTGTGAGGTCCTCTGTTTCTGAGCAGCAAAATGCACATGAAAGTGTTTTAAACTGTCTGGTTCAATGAAGGTGTAAAATGTTTTTCCCAGTGTGAATTGAAGTCAGGACATTGCCTTCTGTAGAACTCTATGTGTAGGGAGCTTTCCTTATAATTGTTTTACTTAAAAGTATCAAGCATTGTTTGGGTGTAAGAACTAGAGAAACAGTAATTCAAGAGAAAATCCTTCTCTTCTCGAAAAAGAAATATCAACAGTAAGGAATAGAAGGGGGGATATATTTGGCCAGTAACAACAGAGTGACTATTCTGTGTGGAGAAAAATAAATAATTTTTTTCTTAGAGGCAAAGGGCAACAAGAATTTCTGATAGAGAACAGACTGTCAGAAATCCTTGATATGTGGAGCTGGCGTCTGAAAGCCTCAGTCCATCATCTCCATGTCCATATATAGCCTTGTGTTTAGCGTATTTTGCAAAGGGGAGGTTTGTGTTTGGCCTCAGATTCTTCATCTGAGTCACAGCCCAACTTTGGTCAGTAGAGTTGTTCTCATTTTTCAAATAGAGAAGAAAATATTCCTTATGCCGAAAAGGAAATATTGTAACAAATTAGTGGAGGCTGTATAAAGCACATCAAATTTGGCAATGAAATGTGCTATGAGATAGTATTTGTGATTTTTTTTTCTATTCTTGTGGCAATTTTGATGCTCCTAAAAGAGCCTGAAAACCAAATGCAATTATTTAAAATTGTAAAAGCTAATAAATAAACAACTACTAAGTACTATTATCCTAAATATAAAAAGCACATTAAAAATACAAAATTAGATTAAGTCATACTCCCTTTTATCCCTTATCCTTATGGGTATTACATATAGTTTGTAGTTTGTACGTTTGTGAATACCAGGAGACTTAGAAGCATAAAAGGATCCAGCCTAGAGTACGTAGAGTCCTGTGCCTGTCCTTGCTCACAGGACTAGAACTGCCCAGAGGCAGAGAGGCACTGGCTGGGCACCCGCCATGCGGTATGGACTGCCCACAAGTTCAGTGGGGCCATCTAAAAGGAGTACATTCCTACGAACTGCTTTTCAGCCTGCTAACCCACCTTTAAAAAGGAACGTGCAGTTTGGAGTCCTTTGCTAGTTGAGCCTGCACTAAGGTTCCTAACACATTGCAGTGCGATGACAAGAGCAATAGAAATATGCATAGTTTTTTTAAAAAGTTCTTTTCTACCAGATCACTTAAACCGCTCTTTGTTGTTGTACCTTCCCACAGTTAGAAGTTGTTTTTGGCCCAGCGGTGGGTGGTAAGTAGAGAGAGCTAAGCAGCTTCAGAATGGAGCTAGAGGTAAAGCTGGCCGGAGCCCTTGAATCCTGGATCAGAACCAGGCAGCGCTAGGCAAGAAGCCTCAATTCCCAGCAGCTTCACGATCTAAAACATCTGTTTCTGTATTTGGCACAATTCCACTTTTTTTATTTGTAAAATTGTTCCCATCTTTGAAAACACTTTTAAAAAATAAAGAAGTCCCCATTCTGTCTCCTTTTTCCACCCCCCAACA
Source organism: Thryonomys swinderianus (assembly GCA_004025085.1). Classification (NCBI taxonomy): domain Eukaryota; kingdom Metazoa; phylum Chordata; class Mammalia; order Rodentia; family Thryonomyidae; genus Thryonomys; species Thryonomys swinderianus. The sequence continues at coordinate 25,676 of PVIC010008008.1, read as the reverse complement.
CATGCATTTGTAATTACCTGGTTTAGTCTGTGTGTTTAATCAGTTTAAATTGAGAATGCTGTGTGCATCTGATTCCAATCAGGAGGAGCCATTGAGTGTTGGGCAGTTACCACCCTCGTGTCTGCCAAAACGCGCCCCTGCCAAAAACGGATGGGACTCACACCCCAGGGTATTTCCTAAAGAAGCCGTTTGACTCAGATTAGATGTTTAATTTCCTTAAAATATTGTTTTGGATTTGGGTCTCTGTTCTCTAATTGGGATTTTCTGATGTAATTTAGGAATATCGCTTATTTGTGGAGCTTGTTCCAGGCTCCAGCTGGCAGTCTCCTGAAAGCCGAGCCTCTCGGAAGTCCGAGTGTCCTACCTCCTGGCTTTGAAGGGTGGGCCAGGCCTGTATTTCTTCCCATCTTTGTGGACCCATCCTCTATGTAGTGCAGTGGAGTTAATTTTGAGGGAGGAGGGCATTAGTTTTGAGGAAGAATAATGGTGAGGAAGGCTCTGTTCACTTCTTTGAAGGTATTTTCCTAATTTGAAGTAGAAAGATCTTTGTTTCAAGTTCAAGTGCTCATTATTTATTTTGGTTTCATTTTGGACTAACGTAGCAACCAAGCTGGACCTAGATCTCTTTCGCTAACTTCACCTAAAATGCCTCCCATGGGCCAGAGAGTTTAGGATCATACATTTAGTTTTTTTCCCCCTGGGTCATAATTTGTGAATAGCAAAGAATGGAAAGTTGAGCTCTTTCTCAAAGTTTTAAACCAGGGTTCTTAAAGTCTTCAGGCATTCAAAAGCCTGCAGGATCCTTTGTATTTGGTATGGTGAGACCACCAGCAATTCCCTTGCATGTCATGCAATGTGGCAGAGACATCTGGTTTGGGGTGACAGTAGCACCCCACCAGGGCATTTGCAGTAGACTTACAAACCCATTCTGGGCTACTCAGCCAGTATGCTGAAAGCATCAGAGACACAGGGAACACAGAGGGGCCGCTTGGACTATTTATCTGATAGGGCTTTCAAAAAATCTATTTTAATTGTGATCTAACCACACACTGTTAGCTGAAAATAGAGCTAATGAAGATGAATAAAAAAACACAGCACAAACCTAAGATCACTCAGTGTATTATCTTATAGTAGAACTGGTTTCACCCTAGGAACTAGGAACATTTAACTGTGTGAAGGAACAATTAAAGTCAGCTCTCTGTGACTTAGTCCCTCCTGGAAGGCCCCCTGGGTGTACTGTCACAAGTAGACATCTCCCCGTTGTCCCTGCCTTCCCGAGCTCTAGTGTGCCTCTGTTCTGATTCATGAAGTGTTTATCTTCAAGTGTAAGTCTCAGAGGCACCGTCATTGCTGTTTTTCTCCCATCTTGCAAGACCCCACCCAAGATAGACTGTGGACTTGCTAGAGTGTGAGTTTAGCTCCTGCCTCTCCCACGAGCCCACGTTCCCTCTGGTCTTCTGACTCCTCTGGGTTGTGAAGGGGCTACATCCGCACCTTTGTCTTGGGTTACACGACAAGCGTGCTGCAAGCAAAACAGGAAGGAGCACAGTGAGGGCACTTGGCTGCAGACACAATCATTATTTACCCAGTTTTAGAATTTCTAATTTTTCCATGCCAGACTAGGCATCGTTTGATTTATTCAAGTCACAAATACAGTATGCGTGGAGCACCTACTGTCTATCTAGTATCGGATACTTAAAAGATACCACAGTAAAACAAACCAAGGATCGTGCCATCCAGGTGGCTGAGGTAAAGAAAGCTGTCCAAGACTGCCCCGCTGTTGGGCTGCCAAGTACAGTGGGAAGTACTCAGTGCACTGGAAGTTGACCTTTCCTCGCAGCAGCCGGGAGGAGAATGTCTTATGCACCCCTTTCTATTGCTGAGATTCTAATGCAGGGTCTGATAGTGCCTTTTCTATTCTTTTTTTCCAGCGAAGCAGCTTGTGACCGTTGTCTTATTGGTATTACAAGGAGAAATACTTGGGGGTACTGATTGGTCGTTACATAAAAGTGAATAGAGAATTTGAGTACAAAGATAGCTAATGCTGAAAAGAAAGATTTCACAGTAAAACTTGAAAGGTTCTTTAACCGCTTGTGTGTGCCAAGCTGGTTGGAGAAGTGGGGACAGTACTTAACCCTGCACCTAGTGAGTTCACCATGATACACTATGTGTGTTCAGGCACGTGCACTTGGACTGTGTGTTCTGACCTGAATTTCTTGAAAATGAAGAGACAGTACCACCTAGCCTGTTGATCCAACTGTTGCCTTGAACAGTCCATTCACCTGGAGTCTCCCTTTCTCCCTCAGAGTTGCTGGAATTGTGGCCGTAAAGCAAGCGAGACCTGCAGCGGGTGTAACACAGCACGGTACTGTGGGTCCTTTTGCCAGCACAAAGACTGGGAGAAGCACCACCACATCTGTGGACAGACCCTGCAGGCCCCGCAGCAGGGAGACACGCCTGCCGTCAGCTCCTCCGTCACACCCAGCAGCGGGGCCGGGAGTCCGATGGACACACCACCAGCAGCCACTCCGAGGTCAACCACCCCGGGGACCCCTTCCACCATAGAGACAACCCCTCGCTAGACGGGAGCTCAGAACTGTCGGAGGAAAGACAACGCAACCAATATGAAACCAATTCCTCTCCCTCAGATGCTCAAAGTCATGTTTCTGTTTGTTTGTTTCTAGACGAACCACCCTATTTCAGTACTTCAGCAAGAGCAAACTTAAGTGTATCTTGAGGCGGTAGTCAAACGCAGAGGGCCAGTAACGGGTCGTAATGACTTATTGTGGATAACAAAGATATCTTTTCTTTAGAGAACTGAAAAGAGAGCAGAGAATATAACATGAAATGCTAGATTTGACCTCCTCCCTGTTATTTTCAAGTAGCTGGGATTTTAAACTAGATGACCTCATTAACCGATGCTTTACCAAACAGCAAACCAAGAGATTGCTAATTGCTGTTGAAAGCAAAAATGCTAATATTAAAAGTCACAATGTTCTTTATATACCATAATGGAAAAAAAAAAAAAGAGGAAACCCCTCAAGGGCATGAGCATTGGATACAGCAGTAGTCATTTTAACCAGAAGATGAATGGCGTCCGTGGGTTGCTAACTGAACTTTGAAGACCCGCTACAAAATGCGCAGATGTGCAGCAGATTGGAAGGAGACACAGATGTTCAGTTTTTCCTGTTTCTGAAAAGAAAATAATAATATCCAGGTCAACAGAATGAAAAATGAAAGATGATTTGCAGTGGGATGTATGAATACAGCAGCAAGAAAAAAATGCCATAATACAAAGGCTCCTTTTTATATATATATATACATGCACATACACACACCCCGAAGTAAGAGACTCAGCCTGCAGTTAATTAGCATTCTGGCAGCTTCAACATCAGCCAGCTGCCCTAAATAACCCTTCAACGTTTCTTCACTTTTGCAAGGTTCCACAGAGTAAGACATTGGGTCTATTCCAGCTCATTCATTTTATATTGAAAAATAATTTTTAAAACAAATGGTGGCTGCAGCTCCAGCCCCTTTCCAAAATTTTTCAAACCCCCCCACCCTGTTTGGATTTTTAATTAAAAACTAGTAGTTCTCTTGGTGTTAAAACACTTCTGTCCTGTGAGGTTTCCCAATGGTGTTTTTCTTGTAAATGTGTTGGACAAATGTGAAGATGCATTGTAGTTTATCCATATGCCCACATTTAGTCTCTTTATTCCTAGTTGGTGAGAAACCTGTATCTTTCTATGCTGCTTTTATATCTGTATGTATTAGTGATATTTCTCTAGTAGTTAAAAAAGAAAAAAGAAAAAAAAAACTTTTTGGTTGTCCTCAAGAAAAAAAGCTATCTTTCGGAGCTGCTATTTCACTCTCTTATAGGATTTTTTTTTTTCCTGAGAACCAGCATGCTTCATGGAATGCTAACATTGGTGTTTTTGTAAGAGGGATGTACATAAATGTATTTTGCACTGTCACAATGACTCCCTTGGCATGCTTTTTTTTTTTTTCAAGCAAACTTAAAAATATGCTAGAGCCATTTCACCAATTTTAGCTGTAGCATAGAGTAGTAGTGGAATTTTTCTTTTCTTTCTTTTTTTTTTTTCTTTTTTGGAAAAAATCATTATTAGGGACTTTTTAAAAAAATAAGATATCCTACTTAAAAAAAAAGACAGTGCATGCATATTGCTGTAAGGTCGTTTAAGTATTTCTAATTTTACAAAAAAGAAAAAAAAAATCATTAGAGCTCCAAATGCTGAGGTGTAGACTGACAGCTTTAACACTGCTGAATGCTAGGTAATACAGTATTCTTACAAAACGGGAAGTCAGCCAAAGACTGATCTGATGGACCAAAATGGGAATTTTGAAAAGCACCAGTACTACTTTCCAAATGATCAGCAGGTTAAACATGTTCAGCAAGGTATAGTGTGAATCCATTAACCCTTCGTCGTCCAGGGTCCAGACCAGAACTACTTGTTAGTTTTGAACACAGTAGCCCAGGATGTGGTTGTGTGCTTTACCAGAGTCGGCAGGGCTGCAGGCTGTGTAGACAACCAAAGTTGACAAGGCTGGGAGACACTTCTCTGCATACACGTACACCAGGCATTTCTTTCAAAATCGAAAAATGATCCATTAGCTTTGGGGGGGAGGGGGTGAATGTAACCCTGGGATGCAGTTTCAAGTGGCTTTTAAGTTACGTGCATAGAGGCAATCCTCAGATGGTTTGTTTTAAGTCTCTTAAATCTGACGTTTTCCTGAAAGCATTTCCCCTTGAATCTTCATACACAAGTTGTTTTTAATCTCATTTGGGTGGTGTTACTTTGTAATGGCTTTTTAGTTTTGAAAATTCTGATGAGCAAATAAATCCATCTATGTGCATGTTGGAAGTCCATCTGCCAGCACACCTGCTTACAGTGAAACGAAAGCACATGCCAGGCTCTGAATGGGTTATAGTTTATCATGGTGCTCCCAGAATCCTTTGACCTCATTCTGCTTTCTAGTCTGCTTGTGACACTGGACAGTCCTTTCTTACAGAGCTATTATATGTTCTAGGCTACGAAGGGTTAAATAATCCCAAAAAATGAGGTATGTCATACCCACACGTCTTTAGAAGCTGTGATGTATGTGAAACAGCACTGTTATTCTTCTTAACACTAGTGTGTAAAATAAGGATTAGTACAGTATGTCTCATTACTTTTTAATTCAGGGCACCCTGAGTGAAAACAAATACAAAAAAAAAAAAATCCCTAACTCTGAGCTCTATCTCTGATTCCTCTTCCTCCTTCCCCTCTTCCTCCTCCTCTTCCTCTCCTCCTGTTTTGCTACATTCTCCTCAGTGGCAAAAAGTTTCACTCTACCTCTGACAGCATGTATATTTGCACCAGTAGCTAACAAAAACTGGTCTAGTCAAACCAAATGGGCACAAAAGAACCAGGATACCAAAAGTTAAGCTCATACAGCTGCAAACCATATCACTTCTTGGTAACAATGCAGACCTCATAAACCTAAAGAAGAGAAAGAAAAAAAACTTTTGTTACTTTCCTTTTTTGCTTGTCACTTATATACAGGCTATGTGAGAGTATAATTTGTAGGTATTACACATTTAAAAAAAAGTTATCTTCATTGGATAGAATTGAATGGTGGTCGCTGATAGGAATAGGGCGTCCTCTATCTCTTCTCCGTCTCTTACTCTTTTCTCTCTTTTTCTCTGTCAGGAGACTGTGTGTGACAGGGCCACCTGTCTTTTTAATTTTTTTAACTTTTCTTTTTTAATGTGTAGGTGCATGTCTTGGGGATTTAAAAATTTCAAGGCTGGTTTCCTTATGCAAAGCATGCCTACGTCTGGAATACTTAGGGAAAGAAAGCGACTCCATGTTGTCCGAATTCCTCAAGGGACAGAAAAAAAAAAAAAAATTGGAGACTGTTGAAATGCAGATTTGAAGTAATTTTTTTTCAATATTATTTTGGGTTCTGCGACATTATTGTGGAAAATTAAAGTTGTTGTGCAATACTTAATTCAGACATGTACCACGAGTTAATGGTAGACTAACACTGGGGGGTGGGGTCTAGGCATCATGCTTCTGTCAGCAAACTCTTGAGCTTTTAAGTCTACTATGTCTGAACTGTGGTTTCTTGTTTATCCTTTTTTCCTTAGTTGGACTGTAATGTATGGTCTGTCAACCTGTGAATCTTTAAAGTATGATTCAGGTATTGTTGTATTCTTTACTGTGTAATAAAAAAGTTTAAAAAACATTGTATTCTCTGTCTCCCTTATCCTCAATGGGTGCCCTGGCCGGGGCAGCCCCTCTTGCATGGCGCTGAGGCATCCAGAGTTTGTTCAGCCACCGCACCTACCTCTCCCAGGTTGGTCTGTGCTTGAGTGGTGAAGAGGGGATGAAGGCAGAAGCAGAAGGCGAGTTAGACGATGTTTCCCAGATAGGAGGCGCTGGAAGAGCGCAGCACTGCGGTCTCCCGGAGGAGAGGAGAGCTCGGCTTGCTGGCTCCGCAGCGGTGTTTTGATAGCATTAGAAATCAGTGCCCGTCCCTGGGCGGCCCTTGCCAGGAAAGTTCATCCCTGTCAGGATGCCTTGGCTGTTGGCAGTTCCCCCCGGCTGAATGACAGACCCACTGAGGCAGAGCTCTCCCTCCATCTGCCTTGGCCCCTTGCCTCTAATTACAAACTGCCAGCGTCTTCACTCCTGTTTCCGAGCGTTGGTAGCGTGCACTGGGGCTGTCTCCAACTTGGCTGGGTGGCCTGAATTACACCCTCTTGACATGTTGGTTTTTCTTGCTCTAGTTCTGAAGTTGTTTAAGAATTTAAAGCCCCAACCCTTCTTGTGCCCTATGAATCTTGTTAATTTTTGTACAGTTTTCATAACATGGATTTTTGAAAAACAGTGATGTGTAATGCTGCACTGTAGCAGAAACTCTGTTGTCTCTGAATATTCTGCTTTATGGGCCAGACCCTAGTTGGAAGGGATCGAAGATGACAGCATGTGCAGGACAGGGAGCACAGGGTGGGTGCCCGAGCCGGCGCGTGGCCTGGGACCTTTCACAGCAAGCCGGTGTGACCTAGGTCCCTATCCTGAGACCTGCCCTCTCTAACCGATCTTGAGAAATGTACCTTTCTAGCATTTCCTACTCCTGGATTTGGTAGTACATACCAGGAGAAAAAAAAAAAAATGAAAACTTTTTAGAAAAATTGACAGTAAACATCTTCTCACCTTTACAACTTTAAATATTTCAGGTTGGATATAAATGTTTTTTCCCCAGAAAAGTCAGACCAGCCTGACCCAACTTGCCCATCCTTTAATGTATGAAGGTATCTTCCCCCCACCCCTTCTTCAAAGTGGAGCAGGCTAGAAACTAGCAGACATGAAGAACAGAAGCAGGGCCATTGGAGTAGCTCCCTTTCTAAGTAGTTCTTGAAATCACCTCTGTGACATTTTCATACAAGTGGATGTGTTGGACAAATGAAAAATGCTTTTAGTTTATATGAAAAAAAATGAGCAAAATCCAGAGATTTCTAGGTGTAAAACTTCATTTTTTAGAAGTGTTAATGATGTATTTGATAATAAAAAAAGGATGTACCTGCCATAAAAGAACATTGAACTATTTCCCTGGAATGGTTGGGGAAGAATTGATCAAAGAGGTGCTGTTCTGTATGGGTGTCTATATCCTTATTCCAAGGTGAATAAATAAAATTGTATTTGCTTAAACCTGCTCCTGGTCAGTCTATTCTGCACCACACTGGGGAAACTGAGTCAGAATTTTCTTCAAATTGAGTCACAGTCTATTTTGCCATTACTCTCTCCATGCACTTAGGGGAGAAGGTAGAATCAACGTAATCACATACTTCTTTGCTTTTGGAAATTTCAGATTCAACTAACATGTGTTGAAAACACTTCAAGATCATTCATGGGAAGTCTGGGAACTTCTTGAGATCAATGTGACTAACTTCCTACAATAAAAGTTCTGCAACATTTGGGAGAAAACAGGTGGATAAGAGAAGGAATATCTACTTAAGATTTTTGTCCCGATTCTTTGGTGCTGGAGCTCTATACCGCACTCTCAAGAAACAGACAAGAGAAATGTCACCCTGTAGCCTGTCAGAGGCTACCATTACTATGTGTCAATTAGAAACATTTTTAAAGGAGAGACAAGTTACACCAGGGGAATGTGAGACGGTGGGAGGCCGCACGCTGTGGCCTCAAGTTCCCTGTACTAAGTCAGTGGCGACCGGAGCCATTCTCGAGGCCTAATGCAAGGCCCAGCACCCAGTTAGCACTCAATACATACTAACTGTACATACCACTGTGTGTCTACAGCTAGGATAACATGGTGCCAGTTTTCCCAGAAATGAACACACTGGCTAGAGGAAAGAAAGCACAGGGAAAATGATTTAGCCAGCCGGAGGAATAAAATGAAGAGGAGGATTAGGCCACAGGCAGCTCGATCCAACAGTGATGAAGCAGAAGTGTGGCCACTGTCTACAAACACCCGAGGAAATACACACCAAACGAGGGAGGCAAGTGTTCAGTTTACTGAGCAGCAGTTTACTACAGTGGCTCTTCCATCCTTGTGGTTTTCTTTTTACTTACCTGTGTACTATGGCACTCAAACATTAGAGATTATTTTGAGATTCTGGGCATTTGACAGCCCAGAGAATTCAGTGGTAGGTGTGACTTCATTCACGGTTTTAATCCAGAGTACTTAAAGCGCTCTGGAGGACCTCGTGTCTCCTCTGTCTTCTCACAGCCTGCTAACCTTGACTTTCCCTCACTTTCTCCAGGGTTCCCATTTCTCCTACTTCACTCTGTAAATAACAGATTTGTAAAACACTTACAAGAGTTCCCCTCATTTTATCTTCGTCCTTTTTGTGTCATAACTCTTCCTAAAATACAGCGAAGGCAATTCTGTGAAGCTTTTGAGAAACCCACAGCAACAGGCCTGCTCACCCTTGCTCTTTCTGAATCATCATGGCAGAAAGTTCGACTGCATTTCTTTCAGTGCTCAGTGTAACCACCAAACCACTAAGAGAAACTGGTGGTGATAACACAACATCGCATATGAAGGAAAAGTAATTCTCAGTCCACGTACATCTTAGGTGTTGGAACCTAACATGAGCAACATATGACCAGGATAATACTTTGAATGTTCAGCTCCAGAGAAGTAGTAACATATACTCTCTTTAATATAGAGTCAATTTCAAATTCCTTGGAGATAATGCCATCTCTCTACAGAGTCTCTGTTTCCCATTTCTCTTTGCAATTATTCTTATTACTGTTTGAATGATTCCTGGAAGATCATCACAGCACAGAGGCACCGGCTCCTACACTTGAGAATGAAAGAAGTTACTCTTTTCTTTAAAAACTAAGAAAACTAAGCAGGGACATAGCTCAGATGTAGGGTGCTTACCTAGCATGCATGAGGCACTGAATTTGATTTGCAGCTCTACAAACAAAACAACATCCTAATGAAACGGTGCTGTGGCAAAGTGGAACAAGTTCAGACAACAGTTCTGTGTATTTCAAAAGAAGCCAGGGCTATAGAAAAGATTTGGATTGTTTTCTACATAAAGAAGTAAAAATATCTGTTTAGCTAGATGGTTAACCTAATTTAAACATTATACACTGTATACTTGTGTCAAAGAATCACATGATAGTTACAATTTTAATATCAATACAAAGACACAATTTAACTTAAAAAATGTACAACAAAATAACCCTTCAACAACAAGGACCACTTCAGGTTTAAGGAAAAGTTTAATGTTGATTAGTACCTTCCAAATACGTGTGTGTGTGTGTGTGTGTGTGTGTGTGTGTGTGTGTGTGTTGGTACCAAGAATTGAACCCAGGACCTTGCTCTAGCCACACAGATCCCGAATCACTGACCTAAGTCCCCAGCCCTAGTCCTTTCTAAATGCTGTTCCACTTAGTCGTTTGAAAATACCTGGCTAGGTGTAGAGATGTCCACTTGAAAAAGCCAGCCTCGGTTGTACAGAAAGTCTGTCTCCAAAAACAAAAGTGAACAGAGTTTGCTGAGTGTGGTGGTTCATGCCTGTAATCCCAGCACTCGGGAGGCAGAGGCAGGAGGATTGCTGTGAGTTTGAGGCTAGCCTGGGCTACATAGTGAGCTCAGGGCCAGCCTGAACTACAAAGCGAGACCCTGTCTCAAAAAAAAAAAAAAAAAAGTGAACAGAGTTATTCAGAACAGATATTCTATACCACTGACCAGCAAAGTCAGAATCTCTAAGGAGAAGAAGTTTGTGAATGAATCTGTGAATGTTCTTGGGGTTTACAGTCTGATGACAGCAAAACATAAGTAATTCAGTAACTATGTAGTTACTGAGATTGCAGAGTAGGAACACCAAGAAGGATAAGAGAATAAGCAGCAGTGGCATTGTGGGGGTGGGGGTGGGGGGCACTACATTAGTTTGGGTGTTCTGGAAGGACCACTCCAAGGCAGTGATATTAAAGAAAAAGCCCGGATGATATGGAATCAACTACATGGACATCTGGGAGAGTGGACTGGACAGAGAAAGGGCTGGTGGCTTTGGGAGGGGGTGGGAGCAGGGCTGGGGAGCTATTGAGGGGGGCAGGCATGAGGAAGAGGATGGTAGGGAGGAGGCCAGCTGACAGCCTGCAAGCTCTGCCTGGCCTCATGGGCTGCACAGATATTTTTGTTCCCACAGCAAGCTGTGCAGTCACATTTAGGGGTGTCTGATGGTGCAGCGGGAGAGTTGTGCGTATTCTTGTGCTTACTGGAAATTTCTACATACCGGACTGAAGGGCTGGGATGGGCAGCGGTGAGCAGAGAGTGGGAGGCAGGGATTGTAAAGCTTTCTCAGTTGTTTCTGTTTGAACTCCTGGCCCGGGAGCTGAATTTGTTCGGAGGAAGGCCTGCAGGAGGAGCCCCGCGAGATTGCGGGCCAGGAGGAGCATGGGAGTGAGGATGAGAAGGACACACAGGCCCGGCCAAGGTGACTCCGTGAGGGCAGGCACAGATGTCAGGACCGAGATGATGCACCCGGGAAGAAAGTCACGCCTGAAGTTTGCTGACACTTAAGAGAAATGGTAGTGACGTTTTCCAGAGGGACGGAGAGTTGACTGAGGATGGCTGTCTTATTTGTGTGCAGAGAGTAAACAAATAATCAGTTCTTTGCTCACTTAAAAATAAGGTCAATGTCATGTTTGAAAAAGAGAAAGCCTTTCATATTCCCCATTACACTTGCTGTGAACTCTTTTTTGTTTGTTTGTTTTGGATTGGCATGTACCGCTATTTAAAACCTTCTAAAGGTGTGATAAAGAGTCTGAAAAGAACCAACAGCAGCCTTTCACAATTCCACATATTACTACTGCATATTTTGCTGACAAAGTCACAGGCAGTAAAATTAAAGCAAGTTCAAACCACCCATTTCAATGGCAAGTAGCATGTTCCTTTTGCTGTGTTGGCAAAGATTTTGAAAGATATTACCGAAGTATGTTCTACTGATTTACTGTTCAGTATCCTCCAGAGGACAGGGGTAAGGTAATAATACCACTGAGTTTTGTGTACTGGGTTGAACAGAAGGAAAAACATGTGGTACACATATGTAAAATATACGTGGTACACACATATAATAAGCACACATATATGTGTGTAAAGTACATATATTTTCATGACAGTTGTGTTCTGCATACTTTCAAAGATGTTCTCCCCCATGTCATCTAAATTAAGTAACAGTCACTTGTGGTTCTGATTAGAAATACTTATCTGTACACTAATGACCTTAGAAAAGATCTGATTACTTACCAAAGACCTGCATCTTAGAAATAACTAGTATATATGTCATCCAGCATTTCCCAAACAAATTCTTTGGAAATCTGGCCCAGGAGTTACTAACAGACATCCTATGGGAACAATTTAAAAGCATTCAGTGAGTGACCAACATGTAGATAATGTTATAATTTATATTCCCTAATGGCTCTGAAAAAAAATCAGGTAATTTGGGGAATTCCAAAATTTCCCAACTCATTTGAATGCTCTTTTAGGCACTTGCACATATAAGCTTCTGTAATGTATTTTCCCATCTCCTCTATCAGATTTATTACAACCAAGACTTCATGTGGGAATAAACCTCATCAGTTTCTCAACTAATATTTCATTTACAAAACACAGAAGTTTACTTTTTATTATCCCCAACTGTACATATGTGATGAACCAGTCTTTTCCCAATTAAACTTTTAAAAAGATAAGTTCAGAGGCAGAGATTTAGCTCAGTAGTTCCAGCACCTGCCTTGCAAGTGCAAGGCCCTGAGTTAGATCCCGGTAACCATATACAATGCTGGGCGTGGTGACTCATGCCCACCAACAATCAACCAGCAATCAGCACCACATACCACAGTGCAAAGCGAGATTCTGTCTCAAAAAAAAAAAAAAAAAAAAAAAGATAAGTTTAGGAATCATAACTGGAAGCTCCATTGTCCTCTTAGTCTATCTGGGCCACTAGAACAAAGTGCCTTAGTCTGAATAATTTATGAACAACAGAAATTTATTGCTCATAGTTCTGGAGGCTGTGAAGTCTGAGATCCAGATGCCAACAGATGTCTGGTGAGTGTTCCCTTGCTGGATGGGTAGTGCTTTCCACCATGTAGGAAGAGCAAACACGCTCCCTTCAGCCCCTTTACTAAGGATACTAATCCCATGCCGAAGGCAGATTTCCTGTGACTTCATTGCATCTCCAAAGGCCCCATATTTATCACAGAAGGTTTATTTAAATTTCAACTCATAAGAGCTGAGGTAAAACTTAGAGGTAGAGTACTTGCTTGGCATGTACAAGGTCCTGGTTTGATCTCCAGCAAAATACACACACACACACACACACGCGAGTTTCAACACATTAAATTTGGGAGGACACACATATTCAGATATTGGAAGTTTTCTTCAGAATAAAGTTGCAGCATCATTCTAAGTTAAACTCTCTTTGCCACCACAAGATCTTTCTATCTTGCAAACATATTTATTTGTTGGGGTTCCTACAAATCAGCTTCTTCCTGTCTATGCCTTTGTCCAAGCTCTGTCACTACTAAAGTGCTTCCAGTGGTCCTCTGGAGTGGGAAAAGCCTCATAACCCAATTTCATCCTCTTGTGCAGCACAAACAAGACCATTCTTTCCCTGAAGTCAAGCTGCATCTTTGACCACTACGGGCAGTTGGACAGTTGGGTGGTACAGTGGTAAGAGCAGCATAGAACACAAAAACGTTCAGTTCCAAAGTCTGTCCAACTCTAGGAACTTGGACAAGGAACTTAACTTTTCTTTGCCCCAAACTAATTTTACAGCACTATTAAAAACAAATAGGTCTATCTCTTTCACCATGTACTAAATTAAAATCACAATGGATTCGAGACTTAAACATTAAAACAGAAACAATAAACCTGCTGCAAAACAGGTTAGGTAAACTCTTGGAGACATTGGCTTAGGCAGAGACTTAATGAACAAAACCTCTATAGCATGACAACCAGCAGAAAGAGTCAACAAATGGGATCTCATCCTACTAAAAAGCTTCTGCACAGCAAAAGAAATCACTGGCACCCCTAAAAGACAACCAACAACATGGGAAAAATATTTACTAGCTGTTTGTCAGATGAAGGGCTACTATTTAGAATATATAAAGAACTTAAATCAGTCTCCCCAAGTTTAAAGATCCAATTAAAAATGGGCGTCTGAAATGAACAGACACTTCTCAGAGGCAGAAGTCAAAGCAGCCAAGAAACATATGAAGAAATGTTCAATATCACTAGTCATTTGAGAGATGCAAATGAAAACAACACTGAGATTTCATCTCACTCCACAAAGAATGGCTGCTATTGCAAAATCAACCAGCAATACATGCTGGTGAGGCTCCGGGGAGAAAGGAACCCTTCTCCACTGTTGGTGGGATTGTAGACTTGTGCAACCATTGTGGAGATCAGTGTGGAGATTCCTCCAAAAACTAGGATTAGAGGTCCCATTTGACCCTGCTATACCCCTGCTAGGAATATACCCAAAAGAATTTAAAAAATCACATTGGAAAGACTGATGTACACCCTTGTTCATAGCAGCTCAGTTTGTGATAGCCCAATCTTGGAAACAACCCAGATGCCCATCAACTGGAGACTGGATAAAGAAGACGTGGGTTTATTTTTAATAAAATGAGTATTATCTGCCATAAAAATGACATTTCCTTCATTTATGTGCAAATGGATACATCTTGAGGAAACACTAATAAGTGAAATAAATAGATCCTAGATATATAAATGCAGTATCTTTTCTCTGGTATGAGAAACTGTAGATGTAAATGAGTTCTAGAATATATGATAGATTTTGTAAAATAGGAAATATTCAAAGGGAATGTGGTGGAGGAACATAATGAGGGGAAAGAATAAATATGATTTGGAAAGAAAAACAAATAGCATGTATATTAGGGGTGGGGTGGGGGTGGATACGGATATGGGTAAAAATCAGAATTAACTTGTGTCATAGAGTGGTACAATTTCCCCAGTGTTGAGTGTGATTGTGAGCTGTATATAAAATGTACCAATAAAGAATTCAATAAAAAATAAAATAAAAACAAATAGGTTAACATTTCATGGGCTTATTCTGTGTCTCTCTAATCTTATTATAAGTATGCCTACCTTTCAGCCTCTCATTATTTTTGTTTTATTGACTTGGAATCAAGGAGCAAATCCTCTCTGGTTTCTCTTCATTCTGTAAGTTTTGTTTGCACCCACAGATGTATTGAAAAATACCACACTCTGCCACTTCACCAGCAAAGATGATTGCAGATGGTATCATTTATAAGATGTCTCCAATTTTAGTCCTTTTTTTTCGATACTGGGGATCAAACTCAGTACTGGGGATCAAACTTGTGTTTCCAAGTACCACTTGAGCTAAATCCCCAGCTCAAGATGTCTCAAATTTTAGATACATTAAAGCCCAAAAGAAGATGTGTCATAGATTAAAAGACACAGAGCCTGTGTTATCAAATGAACCCATAGACATAGAGAATAAATGGAGGTTATTGAAGGCTGGATATGTGGGTGGGAAAAGGGGAGAAGCTGGTTAATGGGCACAACCTCTTTCAGTTAGGAGGGATAAGTCCTCATATTGTTTATACTAGTGACTAGAGTGACTTTAATTAATAATATGTAGCATATTTTGAAATAGAGTATTTTAAATATATTTAGCACAATGAATATTTATGCTAGTTTTATTTGATAATTCCACAATATATATGAGTATCAAAACATGACATTGTCCTCCACAAATACATGTAGTTTGTCAATTAAAAAGAGATTTTTAAGGGCCGGGCGTGGTGGCTCACGCCTGTAATCCCAGCACTCGGGAGGCAGAGGCAGGATTGCTGAGTTCGAGGCTCGCCTGGACTGCATAGTGAGCTCAGGGCCAGTCTGAACTACAAAGCGAGACCCTGTCTCAAAAAAAAAAAAAAAAAGAGAGATTTTTAAATTGTTACTTGTTCTTCATTATAAGGCTGATGAACAGAAAGACCTCATATCATCCCACTAATGGATTTTGAAGCTGTATTCCTATGTGGAGTACTATTTCTCTTTAGGTGAATTCTTTCCAGATGTATGGAATTAGTGAAATGCAGAGTGACTCCAAGATCCAGGTAAAGGAGCAGCTTCGGCAGCGATGGCTTTGAAGAAGCCTACATCTTCGTCACATTTTTTTGGACTTACAGCCTTGGCATCATGAACTGTCAATCAAAAATAGCTTATTGGAGAGTCATTATCCTTCTCTGACATCAGGGGTGGAAGCTGGGGGGCAGATGGTCCCAATGGAGAAAAAGAGAAAAAGCTAAACTCTGTGAACTACAGCCTCGTCTGCACGTCTTGCAACTGAGAAGAGATTATGGAAAGGTGTAGGAACCAATCTACCAAGTGAGCTCACTCCTGACCAACAGCTGACAAAGACGAAAGGTGAAGGGACACAAAAACAAGTTAAAAATCTGAGGAGACCGGAGGGCCCATGTCTCCCTTCAATATGGATCCCCGAATGACTGTGGACCTCGGCTTTGTTCACTCGGACACGGAGCGAGCAATTAGAGCTCGACAGGATTCACCTGTCTCCCACCCTTCGCAGCACTTACACAGGTAAACTTCACCTCAGGTGTTTTCGCTTTTCCCTGCAGCGCGTTAGCACACTGGTATGTCCTCCTCCTCCTGGGGAGGCCAGCTAGGCCTCACGCTTGCCTTTCGACCTCCACGGGAAGGAATGGAGGGAATCCATCCACACGTTTGCTGCCCCACCTGGGGTATTGACTGTGTACCTGTGCTGAAAGCACCATGCTAGATAAGGTCATTAGCTGAAGTCTTTGGATTATTCAGTGTTTTCTGTTGTTTTTGTGGTTTTACTTAGAGGAAGTTGGCAGAGTGGTTAACAACACCTCACTGTGGACCCTGCCAAAGCCTGATGAGCTATTTACTAGCACTGTGACTGTGGGCCAGTAACAAGCTTTCTATTTAGCTTCCTCATCTAAACACAAAAGTTATATCGACTTCCCCATAGACACTGGGGATTAAATGAGATAAGCACAGACACTAAAACAGAATACCTGGAAATTCATTGAAAATGAAAGTGGCCATAGTTTGCAAAATATAACTTGGTATCTACTGGGTTTTCACATTCCTAATACCTCTCCCATGTGCAGTGTACTTTTACAGTGTCTACTACTGTGCAAGTTTGTAGATCCAGCCTTTATCACAGGTATTAATGATGATTTTTATTATTATTCTTAGTAATCTTTTTCTTTTTTTGAGACAGGGTCTCGCTTTGTAGTTCAGGCTGACTCTGAGCTCTCTGTGTAGCCCAGGCAAGCCTCGAACCCAGTAGTCTTCCTGCCTCTACCTCTCGAGTGCTGGGATTACTCGCGTGAGCCACCATGCCCAGTTTTAGTAATCATTTTAATGTGAGAATCAACAGAAGCTAAACCATGGATTTTAGGCCAACTCTTCCTTTGATGGTCCTGTGCTTGATTACTTTAGTGGAAATAAACTGGTAGATGTGAATCAAGAGATTGTTCTCTCTGCTTACTTATATCAAACTATCAATCTGAACCAACTCAATTTGGTTGGGTTTTTTTGTTTTGTTTTGTTTTTTCCTCTTGGTAGAGATCAATGACTTTTTGTTGTTGTTTGTTGTTTATTTTCAGTACTGGGGATCCAACTCAGGACCTTGTGCATGTGACGCAGGCATAGTGTCACTGAGCTAAATAAATCCCTGGTGACATTTTTTTTTCTTTGCACAGTTCACATTTTCAGTGATGCTTTAAGAAAATTAAAAAGTTGAAGCTTATTCATGTAAATACTAAAAATATAGGAAAGGCTAAGGAGATTTCTTTTTCTTTTTTAATTTGCTTTGTTTTTCTGTGACAGAAAGGCACAGAACATAAAATTAAAATAATGAACATACATTGAGTGCCAAGTGCTGGACTGCTTTATCTCAATTCACTCTCAGAACAAGCCTATGAAGAAATTGTTCTAGCTATTCTATATGTATAATCTGTTTGTTTATTATTTAAATTTATTTTTGTGCTTATTATTCAAAGGAAAATATGGAGGCAAGGGAAATTTTCTAACCCACTGGGGTCACACAGCGAGTCCATCCTAAGCAAGGACTTTAATATAGACCATCCGACAGCAAAACCTGCCTTTACAACTGCTTTTCTGTGCTGTGAATTTAAGGGTTATTCTGGCTCGAAAAAGATTCTATGTCACTAACTCATTTAAATGCTATTCTTTATTTGGGTTTTTAAATGTTTAGTGAAAAAACATGTTACAATTTGTGGGAACAGCTGTATACTTCTGTCCTCTTTTGTGGTATAGATGACTGAGAGCTCTTTATAAGTAAAATCAAGCCCTTTATTCTTTCCTTGGAAGCACTGAGTAAGTGGCTCTTTGCAAAGCAATGAAGTAAGAAGTGTATTTTTCCCCAACTGGGTGAAATGCACACCGTTAGAAGGAATGAGAACCATAATCTAACTGACTCTCTTTCCATGGTAAAATGTTCTTGTGCCTTAATTAAGGAAGAGAGAACATGAGAGTTCAATAAGAGTCGAAGTTTGTCCTGTTGTGAAGCATCTTAATGGATTTTCACACCTGATTTCCATCTGCAGATGCTAAGCAAGAATGGAAAGAGTCTGAGGAGAGAGCTCTTATGGAGTTCAAGGAAGCAGCACTCCAGATATTGTAGTTATGGCTGAGCTTTACAAGAGTAAATCGATTTTCTTTTCATCATTGCTACCAGGAGTATTAATCAATATGATCAATATGACTACTTAAGAAACAATGTTTGGACACAAACATTGGAATGAGAGAGAGAGGTAGTGGCAAGTGTACATTAACTAACTTTGGGGCCCTAGAGAGGTGTCATACATGACATGATGTATAGCTATTGTAATCATTACATAGTGTTTTGAGGCCAATTTGTGCATGTTTGACAATTAAAAATGATATAAAATTGATTCCCTGAGGCAACCCTTCTAGAAATGATATATCTGCGCATTCTGTAGTTATTGGAAATCTGTGTTGTTGATGAGTTTTTCTTTCCAGTTACTCAGTAGTTACTGATATGTTCTGTTTAGCCTAAATAAATAAAACACATTTATTATTTTTCTATTTGTACTTAGAAGAATTCATTAAAGAATATTAATTGCTAAATCCCATACTAAGGCAGAGACTGTAATTTGCACAGACATGGCTGAGATGTGACACATCTCTGAGTAGAATTTACAGATATTCAGGCAATAAGCTGGTGGGTGGAGCCCAGACTGAAGCCAGGGTTTTCGACTGGCAAAGTCTGACCCTCTGAAGCTCTCGGCACCAATTAAGAAAGGAGTGCTCCCTTTCTTTGTGTGTTTCCTAGCATATTTGAGTGAACTCTTTTTTTCCTAAAACTAGCACTGAGACTCTTACTTTCCAATGTATTTTTCATGTTGACCATTTTGAAAGTGGCTACTGCCTCACACATGTGTATGCACACGCTATTTAAGGAGTGTAGAGAGCTCATTTCATGAAAATATGTGAAAGTTTATCAGGACAGGTATGTCCGGACATTAACACTTAGAAGTCCGCATATAGAAGCTCTCTCATGCCTGAAGCTGCTGGTCTGTCCTGCTTGTTTTACTGCTGGCCTTTGCTCTGTTCTCCAAATGAGCCCTCATTTGCTAAAAGATGCACCATCGCTATTTTTCTGCAGTCTTGGGGTCTGCAAGATCTCGGGCTGCGGACCTGGTGCTGGTAGTCAGGTCCTGATCACACAGCATCTTCTGAGCACTTCTTACATCTGAAGGGCTTCCCTCAGGGGTGGCTTTGTCTGTGTCATGTAGCAGCCAGGGCTAACTGTCCAGTCTCGGTCCCCAGTGCAGTGTCCCAAACAGAGCTACTTCACTGAGTCAGGAAAAGAAAGATGAGGAAGCAGGTGCAGTGGGCATGTAGAATCTGTGTTCTCTGTGTGGCATATCCCACAGCCAGGGTGGCAGGAGTCTTCTGGACCCTGGTGATGCATGCTGTGCAGTTCTCACTGGGGGTCCAGCAGGGCCTCTCCTGGTGATGCCCAGTGTGCAGTTTGAGAATTGTTCCTACACACAAGCGAGTAAGCCTTTTGAAGCTACTATTCCTTAAGAAACTCTTTTCTGGGCAGGGGATTTAGTTCAGTGGTTCCAGCATCTGCTTTGCAAGCACAAGGTCCTGAGTTCGATCTCTGAGTAACCACATACAGCAATACCAGGCATGGTGACTCATGCCCAGCAGCAATCAGTACCACACACAGCAGTGCCAGGCATGGTGGCTCATGCCTGTAATCCCAGTTCTCGGGAAGGAGAGGCAAGAGGATTGCTTTGAGTTCGAGGCTTACCTGGACTACATAGTGAGCTCAGGGCCAGCCTGAACTACAAACCAAAACCCTGTCTCCACCAAAAAAAAAAAAAAAAATGAAAGAAAGAAACTCTTTTCTACTTAAAGTAGCCTAATTGGGCTGTGATATTTATAAGCAAAATCTTTGATGATTATAGACTTAAACTTCAGAGATATAGTTTTTAACAGGTTTAGAAATTAGAAATATCAAGTGCAAGGGGTCATTTCAAGCAGCAGGCATACTCTGACATGATCAAACAGGTTGATCTGATTCTGTGACTGTCAAGAAAGAGACAAGTTGAGTATGAGAACAGAGAGGCAGTATACCTTGGAACTTAACAAGTCAGGACTTGCAGTTACAATTGGTTTTGAATTCTACATTCATTACACACTGACTGATCACCCTTCCAGTTATGTAATCACCTGGCTTTACATTTATGATCTGTAAATAATGACAACAGGGTTGTGTTTTGGTCGGCATCTAAAGAGTTCTCAGAAGGTATGAGCTACTCTTAAGGTGCCACAAGTAGATATTCATTTCTATGTTTGTGCTTAACTTATAATGACTAGTATTTATCTGCTTACTATCCAAGAATCTTAACAGAGACAATATTTCTATGAGCATTATTGGTTCCTTATGTCATCCTCACTGCCTTAGGCTAGAAGAGCTGAAGCAACAATTTCACACATTCATAGTTTATCTCATGTATGAGTGATTGTTCTCTCACTATTGGTCACTTCTTACCTACGTGTAGCTAAGGGACCAGGATCTTTCTGCCTTTCGTCATTCTCTTCCCCGGCTTCTGGAAGTTCACCCCATTTAGACAATAAGTGGGAGAAAGAATAGATGGCGTGTGTGTGGGGCCACCTCAAGGCCAGGCATAGAGATCGCAGGCATCACACGCCTTGTGGTCTATGGACAGTCATTTAAATGCAAGGTAAGCATGAACATGTATAACCTGGCTCCCAGAAAAAAACAGGATACAATTTGATGAACAGCAAGCTGGTTGTTACCACCCTCTTTCACTCTTTTGGTCTTAAAAAATAGAGCATGATTCCAAAATTGGGATGGAGTAGCACCCAGCATTTTGCTTAGAATTTTGCCATCTAAATCTGCTGTGACATTCCTAATGTTTTATTTGAGCAGTAAATGTTAACCCCATCTCAAGGTTGTTTATCAGGGTCACCAAACCATTTTCAGGCCTTGCTTATTCTGATAGCTAGATTTGCCTGATTGCAAGTACCAGAGTCAATCCTTGCCTTAGAATGAAGAGATCTGGATTCTGCTCTTTCAGATGTGAAGAATATTAATTACCAGAAGGATCAATCATTATGTCTGGAAGTTTAAGCCAGACTGTTAGTGAGGAATGATAGAACCATTAGTGCAACAGAAACAAAGTAGTTTGTGGTGTTCTGGGTTAGGATTAGTTTTGGGCCTTTTTGATTGTACAACATCATGATTTTTACCTCTAACTCTATTATTGTGGTCTTAAATTTCAGTTTATAAATTTCAAGAAATAACAAACAATTCCATCAATATCTAACGGGAGGAGGATGCCAATGCACTACTCTTTAACTTTTAATTTAATTAAGTCAACAGAAATAGTACTAGTTATATCTTTTCAGTAAGAATGCCACACATAGGCTAGCTAGCCTATTTAAAAGTAAAATAACACAAAACAGTGCTATGAGCTGCAGTGGATGATAACTTAAGAGATCATCTGTTAGCATTGCTCTCGATTCTGAGTGTGAACACACTAGATGTCATTCATTTTGATCACTGACAAGTATGTGGCATGAATCATGCCATCAGAAACCAGGAAGCATTAGTGATACTTGTTTCTGCTGGATCTGTTCTCGAGATCCCTTTCCTTATTTAATCCCAAGTAGCATTCTCTAGATATTGGAATCTATATCACTTGTCATCAAACTCTTTCATGATTTATATATGAAGCTCTCAGGGCATCATGAAAACTATGAAGTGGGATAGGAACTAAAGAATATCCCAATATCAAGCCTCATTGTTCAAGCTGAGTAGACTTAAGCCTCCATGAAAGGCTGATCCTAGGATCTTTGCATTCTTCGAATCACTGCTAATGTTAGACTTTAAAGAACAAAACTAGAGGTGAGAGGCCACCTTGCACATGGCAGGTTTGTATGTTCTGCAAACCCTGCATTAACTATCTGGCTTTAGTTTGACCCCAGTGCCTCGTATCACTTTGAGGGAATAAACACTGTGTTCAGACTTGTGAGAATGATGGGAGTACACAGCAGACCAAGAAGCAGGAGTCATCAAGTTCATTTTTATGAGATCAGGTTGGGTTCTTACAAGCCACATGAAAGTGTGGCCTTCCATAGTTTACAAAGTGAGCACAGCTCACTGGTCCTGTCTAGGCTGTGGTGCAAAAAGTCTCTCTCTCTCTCTCTGGTCAGAGTGCATTAACATATAAAGGCAAAAAAGGATCTTAAAGAATATTTAATCACAAAGTAAAATATTTCTTATGCCATCAATATAGACAAAATCATATATGAAATCTCAATATGCAAGGGAGATCTATCCAGAAGAGGTGTAATTGGAACCAGCTAAGAAAACATAATCAAGGTTCACTTTAATGGCATTTTCCCCTTTAGAGCATTTAAAAAAAAGAAAAACTTCTTTTCTAGAACCTACAAACTTTTGTGATGAGAAACATTCCCTTAAGATACTGAATACTACCTTTCATGTGATCAATTTGTAATGAATGCAAACCAGTTAACACAGCGGTCACTGCCCGTGATACATCTCCTTTCTGAGTGTGCTACGGTATGAGTGTTTGCTCCCCACCCAAGTCATATACTGAAATTCTGAGCCCCAAATGATGCTATTGAAAAACGAGACCTTTGGGAGGTGAGTAGAACAAGGGTTAAATCTTCAAGACAGGGATTAGTGTCCTTACAGATGAAGCCTTGGAGAGCGGCCCTTGCTCCTTTCTCTACGTGGAGGTGAAGTAAGATGTTGCCATCTATGAACCAGTAAGTAAGCCCTCATCAGACGCTGCATCTGATCTTCATTTTCTCAGCTTTCAGAGCTGGATGGCATTATTCTCTCTTGTTTATAAACCACTCAGTCTGTGGTGTTTTGCTATCACAGTTGGGAAGGGCTAACAGACATGTGATAAGAATCAAAACAGAAAGGTTTAGAAGACAAAAGCTTTCAAGTCGGATGGGTAAATGGCTGCTGTATTTTATTAATTGGCATGGTCATCAATTGCCTGGACACAACATCAACAAAGGGGCAGGGTCAGTGTTTGAGTCACAGATGGGATAATTCCATTGGAACAGACCTCATTATACAACTTGTAAAGCCAAGACGCCAAGTTGGCAATGCTGACGAACTGGGAAAACTCCAGGATCATTCATTTCCAGGGAACATTTATTTGATATTTTCACTGAATTATTGAATAACAGTTGTGCCAAAGCTGTTTCTTCAGCTCAGAATTTTCCAAAGTGTGTGGTAGTCTTGCTGTTCACCAAAGGCTCTCTGCCTTTGGAGCACATGGTAGAATCAGACTTCTCTTCTGTCATAGAAATTCATGTGGCGATATTATTTGTATTGGCCAATAATATTTGCAGAAACACTAATATGACTTCTTGGAGGAAGTTTTAAAGGTACTACAATTTGCTGAATCTTTACTATTGGTGTAAAGACAGAAAAGTTAAACGATTGTATGTAATGAGTGTAACTTAGCTCAGAATCATAAAGTACATGTAAAACAATTTTATAATGCAAACTAATGATATTTTTGGAATTCTTATTATCAGGTCATGACTAAACACATCTGAATTATTATGGTGTTATAAGCATTAAGTGTAAGATTGGTTCAGTGGTCAAATGAGTTGAGATATTACAATTTTTAAAAACTATAAATCAAAGTAATTATAACTCAATGTGTAATGATAAATCAGACTAATCTCTCAGCAGCTGTATCATTCTGTAGGAAGTATATCTCTATGGGATAAAGAATATGTGAGAGAGAGAGAGAGAGAGGTAGAAAAGAAGGTAAAATGAAAATCTTTTACACCTGCTTTCTGTTTTATTTCATCTGGCAAAAAATAGAATTTCAGATCTAAATTTGTGAATAATGTGATTTAGTTTGGTTCAATGAATTGGGTAGGAAGCATTTATGATTATACCTATTGTACAGTATTATTCATGTGTGACAGTGGTATAGGTAGTTACTCAGCAGAACCCAAACTCTAAGCTTCTTCTAAAGGTTTATTACTTACATGAATTATAACCAGGTGAAACATCTGTTCAAAAGTTAAAAATTTCTCTTCTAATTATAATTCTTTTGGCAGTAAAATCATGTTAGAAAAAATGGGGTAACTCTAGTAGTGTATAAACATGTGTTTATGTATGAGCCAAAGAAGACTGACCATGTTCTACATACTCTATGCCGTGCAGTTACACACCCTGCCCTGAACAATATCTTTTGTATATTGTTACTTCAAAGGTTATAGTAGCTTAGTATTTTAAAACCATATGAAAAACCAAAGTGCAATGTCACATACAATTTCTAATGGCAGTAGAAGAATTTTGGAAGACATACAGCTACTTCAGACTATTTTGGTCCCACTTAATATATTCTTGTTCATGTGCATTAATGAGTATAGATAAAAAGTACACTTTGGCAAGTCCCAGTGATTATTCTTTTGATTTTCTCCTGTTTTCTCTTCCAAAGCAATTGCTCTAATCTCTTTACTTCCTTGTTATAGGCTGGGTATGATCCCAGAAATTATAATAACCTATTGACAGTACTTAGAATCTAGATATGCTCTCTTCTAAGAATCAAGTGATAAAATGATCTCTAATAAGTATTATGGAAAGTCAACAGGTACATCTCAATAACTGTGCTATGTGCTAGCATTACTACAAATATTTGTATAGGACTCATGCTTAATGTATTTCTTCCCTTGAAGGATTTGAAAAATTACTGAAAGAGCCTTTCTATATAAACAATAAGGTTGGGTAATATAAAATAATATAGAGATGGACATTACATTTTACTAATATCTGTAGGTAATATAAAAATCCAAAGAAGGAAAGTGATTTAATATGTCAAAAATATTCTTTTTCTAAAACATTCACTTTTTTTGAGCTATCATAGACATAAAAATTTTATATATTTGAAATGTATAATTTGGTGATTTGATAGAAGTATACATTGTGAAATGAGAGCAATAATCAAGTTATATAAAATTAATAAGAAAACAATATTTAATCATAGAGAAAATGATTACATGGGAATTTTTTAAGCTTATACAAGCTTCTAAGCAATGTGTAAGATTTATGGTTTAAAACTTTCTGAATATCATGAAATACCTGAATAATATAACACATGCGTAAGACTATTATGTAAATACCAAACTGAACACAGATTAATTATGTATTCAATGTAATTTTCATCCAAAGCTCAAAGTGACTTGTTGCCAGAGGAATTAGATAAAAGGATCCTATTACTTATGTGGAATAGCCAATGGGCAAAAGAAGTGAATGACAAGATATAACAACAAGTCAGATACATTCTCAACAAGCACATGAAAACATACTCAGGTTATTAGTCATTAGGAAAATGTTAATGAAAGCTTACAGGAGAACCACTTCATGTTCACTCGGAAGGACATAAAAAAAGAGAGAGAAGAAAAGTGGTCATAAGTAGGTGAACAGGAGACAAATCAAACATTAAAAAAATCAAGAGCTGTTGGGCCGGAGATTAAGCTCAGTGGTTCTGGCACCTGCCTCGCAA
>PVIC010008007.1:5789-49498 GCA_004025085.1 Thryonomys swinderianus | reverse complement strand
AAAAGCTAAAGCTAGACCTATCTCTTTCACCATGCACAAAACTAAACTCACAGTGGATATGAGACTTAAACATTAAAACAGAAACAATAAGCCTGCTGGTAAACAGGCTTGGTAAAACTCTTGGAGACATTGGCTTAGGCAGAGACTTTATGAATAAAACCTCTCTAGCACAAGAACTAGCAGAAAGAATCAACAAATGTACATTAAAATCTTGAGGGGGATTTATAAATAAAAGAAATACTTTTCTGGCAGATGTTGCACTGTTAAGGACAGCTGAAAGTCCACTTATCACACCCAGCTTCCAAACTAATGGTGCACCCTGTTCCCCACCTCTCTTCTCTGAAAGCTCCCTCCAATTTTAGTCTTTTAATTTGCTCGTTTCAAAAGTTTGGCATTTTTGTGCACAATGAGCAAGATGTAGAAATGAATAACAAACAAGAAAAAAGTAGGTTGTCTGTAAGAAAGAAAATAGGTCCGCAAGAGAATTGAGAATTAAATTTAAAATGCTGACTTAGAGTAGATACTGATACTACTGCTATAGGGTAAGGTGAACCAGTTTTTCTTGCTCTGCATGGCTCTGGTTTAGTGGAGAGTTCTGTGAATAGAACCAGGTCTTGCTAGAAAATGTAAGGAAGTTGATTCATAAAGTTTGCCTGACAGAATGTAGCCAGTAAATATGTTTCTGTAACAACTACAAAGAAAAACAATATATATTTTTTTAATACTGGGGATCAAACTCCCAACCTTGAGCCTGCAAGATAAGCCATGACACCACTGAAATAAATCCCCAGCCCATGAAAACTAGTAACCTTGAATGAAGAACAACCCCTAATTACATATCTGACAAAAATGTGTTTTTTTAAAACATGAAGAATAATACAAACTGGAAACAAACACATAATTTGCTTATTAAATTTAAAAAGTACCAATAGAAAAAGCAAATGGATTATAAACAGAGTAACTGATCTCAGAGAATCTAAGATTATTTTAGAGAACTACACCTTTCATAATTTGCTCAGGAAGGACTGAAAGGACATCTTAATGATCGCTATAAAAATAATGCATAATGAGCCGGGTGTGGTGGCTCACGCCTGTAATCCCAGCACTCGGGAGGCAGAGGCAGGAGGATTGCTGAGTTCGAGGCTTGCCTGGGCTACATAGTGAGCTCAGCGCTAGCCTGAACTACAAAAGCGAGACCCTGCCTCAAAAAAAATAATAATGCATAATGGTTGGTATCATCTTGAGAAGTAACTCTGATGTTTGCATGATTAGAAGCTGTCTAGCCCTGGTATTCATGTCTCTTGGCCTGGGTTGTAATATTACATGTTTAATACCCATGAATGACTTCCTTCTCATTATGCCCTTCTGGCTGGGTTGCAGCAGAAGTAGATGGAGTCAGCATGATAACTCAATCCCATTGCATGCTAAACCAAAACTGTCTTGTGAAGAACACAATGTTCTCTTCTGCCTCATGTCCAGCAATGTGTGTGACATAGGACAACTGCTACTCAGCTGAAAATTTATTTATTAAATATGAATCTCACTTTGACTATGGAAATGGATGGAGGTGTTTTAGGTTTCCAATACTAATACCTTGGGTACATAATTGCATGAGAGTATTTCTGGGTCAAATCAGCACAGGCAGTGTAAGACAGATGTTCTGTTTGTGACGTTTTAAAAGATCAATGTCAGTGTCAGTAACAAAACAGCACAAATAGCAGAAAAGGCAAGGTATAACTCTATAGTGCTCTAGGTTGTCCAGAATGGCCAATGTTTACTTCAGATTCTGATTTTAGAAAAATCTCCAGTGTAATATAGTCATGAACCCAAAGCAAGGGCTCCCTAAATATGTGCTTCTTTCCTAGCTAGAAAAGAAAGGAAATCATGTCACTTTAGCCTAAACTGATGAGTCTCAATATGCCTTCATTTTAGGTACATAATAAATTTAGGAAAATTAGTAAGCTTTTATTTCAGATTTTCTATTTATTGTGATTATAAACTGAAGTGTTGTTTTTAAACTGAGAAAAAATTTAATAAGTGATATTAAAGCTTCAAGTATGATGATTTAATTATCAGAACTCATGTTCCCATTAGAAAATAACACAACTTACTGGTTATAGAGATAGCCTAACAGAAAAATCAAGTAAGGTGATTCAATGGAAGTGCCATAATTTGGATTCTTTTATAATGCAACTAGGCATAATGGAAGGCAAAACTTCTCAATCAACAGAAAGTTAGCAAAGATCTTTACCTCCTCTATCTTATTTACTGCAATAAAGAGAGTGTGAAATCCTGAGCAAATTAATCTTACAAAGCACTTAGAAACTGAATTTAAAATGCCAGTTAAGACTGTTGGAAAACTATGAGGAGTATTTTCAGTGAAAATTCTATCGATTGCCCAGTTGTAGCCAACAAATGTAACTGATCAAGTCAGACCGTTAAGAAGATGATACTGATCATAATCAATACAGGGTGAACATCATTCTTATGTCTTTGTTCCAGATTTGAATTATCCATTGGGATATAAAGTACATTATCCATGCCTTTGTCCACAGATTGTTCCATGGATTGCAAACAGGCCATGTACTCACAATTTATTTTTTGAGTATTTCATTTGTTAACATGACCACCCAAATAGTTACTCAACATTTGTCTCAGAAGAATGTGAAATCTGATGGACCTGTGAGTCTCTGACCAGCACAATGAGTGGTATGACCACCGAATCTCTGAAGAATTTGCCCAGTGGATGAGGTGTCTGGTGATGGAGAAATCTCAGATAGCTTCTCTATAAGCTCTCTATGTGATGGAGAAAAAGTTGCTTATTGATAACATCTCCATTTCACATTCCTTTTACACATTTCTGTCTAGCCAACAGCAAGCTACACAGGCAAATCTACTTGAAATAAATAACTAAAATCAGATTTTTGCACTGATTTTTAAATTTTGAGTCATTTGTTAAGCTCTTTGAAATCAACTTGGCTATCTAAGAGTGTCTACGGCTTTCACTGGCGGGTGATCAGTTATGAGATATTTTCTAAGTAGTGGCCAAATACCAAAAATCTGCAATGTATCTTTTTCATAAAAATTCTGATGAATCCATTGTGGTTATTATAATATGACATAAGTCTCAGTTTAAATGTATCTCAAACTATTTCCTGGAAAACAAAGTGGGCTAGATATTAAGAATCAACCTTATTTTTTAAAAAATATGTTGACTTGCTGGACATGGTGGCACACGCCTGTAATCCCAGCACTCGGAAGGCAGAGGCAGGAGGATTGCTGAGTTCGAAGCTTGCCTAGGCTACATAGTGAGCTCAGAGCCAGCCTGAACTACAAAGCGAGACCCTGTCTCAAAAAAAAAAAATATGTTGACTTGAATAGTGATTCTTATATTAGTATTTCTTGCCTGTGTTCAGCCAAAGAAAAAAGTTAAAAATCCATGATCCTTTGTTCTCTTGCTGCACAATAAACCATAAAATGTAATGTGTAAAATAAGATACTATTTTACTCATAAATCTGTAACCTGGGCTTTCTCCTACTCTACCTTGAACCCGGTGGGTCATCTCTATAGGTGGAGGCTAAAACTATAGGAATGCTTGCTGGCCCTCATGCCTGGGGAACGAGTGTGAGTTATCTTGGCCAGAGAATGGATTGTAGCACATCACATTTTCCATGTGTGATCATCAATGTATTTCTTGGCTCCCTATTCTCTCCCAGAAATGTGGCACTCATGCACTGAAAAGTGGGGTGCATGATTCTTCCCCTTGATGCTGGAAAGATGGCAGATGCTCTGAAAGAGGACTTGCCAACCTCGATAACACCAGGCTGGGCTGTCTTGGGATCCTCTTGCTGAGTGGCCCAGGCCACATGAGAATAGGGGCAAAGCTTTCATTGACGATCCTAGATTTACCATGAACAATCTGCTCTGGGCTTATTCTAGTCCCTAGGCCATCAGTGCCAAAACTATGGCACATGTGCCACATGGCACACAAAGGCCTCTCTGTCAGCTGAGCATTGGGTAACAGTTGTTTTCTCTAAATGAAACCCTCAGTACTCATTTAATTGTAATGCTTTCACTTCGTGATAAGTAGGTGGGTTTTGGGTTGCAGTCTGGGGACTCGGCCTCTAAAAGGTTCACCATCACTGCCCTAGACTGAGCCTTCCCAGCTGATGCTGTGTGGAGGCCAAGATGAATTATCCTCATAGTCTTATCCAAACTATAGAGGTGTAGGTAAAATAAAAAGAGAATCATAAGAGATAGCACTCTATTTTAACTATAATAGATAAAATTTTGCTTTAAAGATAAAATAAGGGTGTGTTCAATACTTTCTAAAGATTTCAGAGATTACTGTGAAATAAAGTGGTTTTATTCCTCATCCCTGCTGATATATTTTTCCTGTACAACTAGGAATGGACACAATCTGTTTTCAAATTTCACTTTCAAAATGCATAGATTTTTCTCTTTCCTAAAAATTCTTTCTATAGAATGTAGATTCAGTATAACTACTCTGCATATTTGTTATCTTTAGTAACACATGCCCCCAAATTATTTACCTATATTTTATAACTTGAATTGCTATATGACGGAGTCTAATTTTCCAATGAATGGAAATGACAGAATATTCTTATACTCACGTTGATGGATTTCAGTGCTTTGCTGTTAGCACACATCATAAAGTACATAAAGGTACTATATGACAAGGTGCAATGGAAGATTAATAGGATCAGGATTCTTTAAAGACAATTTTGCAGACTTCATGAAACTCTTTGCTAAATGGGTACACATTACATATAGTTTTTGCTTCTGAAATGCTATTGTGTTATTTATCAAAATAATTAAAAGAAATGTGAAAAATCTTATTTTTCAGAAGTAAGAAGAATAACAATGCTACCAAATTTTCATAAATTCGATGTGGAAAAAATGTTTCATATATAGGTATCAGCCACTACTTTTTGCATCCCTTGGACCTATCCAGAGGAAGTAAGTCACTGATTGCTACACCCCAGGCCCAGAGCTTTAGATTTAGTAGGACTGACACCGAGGAATTTACATTCTAACAGCACTGCTGGCCCAAGGACCACACTTTGAGAACTACCAATCTAGTAGAAGATAAAGGTCTGTTGTGAGTGTAGACCTTTTCCCAACCACTGCTCTCTGAAATATATTCTAAATTTAAAACAGCTTTCAAGTCACCACATGACAAAAGAGTTTTCATTCATCTAGTTAGATAAGCCCTTTCTCTTAGCCACATTTCATCACATACTGGGGCAAAGTGCAAGAACAAACAAATTGGCTCTTTCACTCAGAATGTCATTGAGTTCTATCTAAATGGCTTCTAAAACTGAGAGCATGTCATGAGAAGCATTTCTCACCAGTAAACAACCAGAGAATTGGGTTAGTTTTGCTGGTTTGGTTAGAGAATAGCCAGAATTCTGTCTCAGATATTCCATCTTTGTTACAAAATTTGATTACTCCTGGTTTCTCAAAGCTCAAATTTGTTCTTTCTAGACACCTTGGACATTTTATTCTCAAGAAGGACTCAGGGTTTTCATCAAATGGCTTCTCTCCCTAACTCCTAAGAGAGAAATACCTGCCACTTGAAGATTGTCTTTCAATATTCTGCATATTTTCAACTCACTAGAACCAATTCAATTAGTCAAAGAATCAGTTTAGTCAGTGTTGCTCAAGGTCTGGTCTGGATCAGCAAGGTCTTTTCCGTTCACACATTTTCCAGTTATATTTTGTCCTTCTTTGATCCAACTGTAGCTGTTTTCTTTTTAATTTAATAGCTTCACGATTTAATAACCTCAGTTTCCATTTTCCCTTGTGAACCTGCTTGCTCTGACTTACTGAATTGCATGTTTATGAACGTACACCTCCTATTAATAATTTAATAAGTTGTGAATTTTTCTTTTTTACTATAAAAATAAATACAAACATGTTTGATTTTGTTAGGAAAAATAAAATGTAAAAGAAAAAATTGCTATCCTAAATGTTAGTGTTGATAGTAAACATTATTATAGCTTTGTTTATGATGACTTTTGTTGTATACCTACATGAAATATATTTCAAATGGTATAAGATGTAAATTAAAGGACACCTTTAAAATTCCTAAAGAAATCAAGTTTTTTAAACTGGCATATGTAAATAGAAA
The DNA here is from genome assembly GCA_004025085.1 of Thryonomys swinderianus. Classification (NCBI taxonomy): domain Eukaryota; kingdom Metazoa; phylum Chordata; class Mammalia; order Rodentia; family Thryonomyidae; genus Thryonomys; species Thryonomys swinderianus. Next base: position 43,343 of record PVIC010008007.1, on the reverse strand, counting down.
AAAAATTAAAAATTATGACATTCATAAAAGTATTCACATTCCAGATTTTAGACATCTTCAAAATTTTCACATGCATAAAAGTAAATTTTTCTGAAAGTAGAGTATTTTGCATATATTATTTTGCTAATTTTTTACTTAGTAAGTTTACAATAATTTGTGCTAGGGTAAATTCCTTTTTTTTTTTTTGAGACAGGGTCTTGCTTTGTAGTTCAGAGTGGCCCTGAGCTCACTATGTAGCCCAGGCAAGCCTGGAACTCAGCATCCTCCTGTCTCTGCCTCCCGAGTGCTAGGATTATAGGCATGAGCCACCACACCTGGTGTAAATTCTTATTATAAGGATTTATGTGATGAGTACATCCTTTAAAAATTTTTGCAAATTATTCTGCCAGTTTATTCCCTCACTGACAATGTGTGAGAATTTTTTATTTTCTTAAACATAGAAAGTATTTTCTTTTAAAAATATTTAGCATTTTGGTAAGTTTAAACTGGTGACATTATAATTTGTATTATATTCCTTTTTTTATAAGCATTTTCTAGGTTGGTTTGAACATTTGTATTTTTTATTTTCTGAATTGTCTGACCACATCTGATGTCTATTTTCCAGTTATTATATTCATTGTTTGCTTTAACTGTAGGAACCTATGCATTAAATACACATTGTGATTTTTAAAACCAGCTTATCATTATCAGCCATTCTATTTTTTTTTTTTTTTGAGACAGGGTCTCGATTTGTAGTTCAGGCTGGCCCTGAGCTCACTATGTAGCCCAGGCAAGCCTGGAACTCAGCAATCCTCCTGTCTCTGCCTCCTGAGTGCTGGGATTACAGGCGTGAGCCACCACGCCCGGCACTGTGGTATGTGGTATTGATTGCTGGTGGGTGTGAGTCTCCACGCCCAGCATTGTATGTGGTTACTGGGGATGGAACTCAGGATCTTGCGCTTGCGAGGCACGCGCAGGAACCACTGAGCTAACCCTCCGGCCCAGTCATTCTAATTTTTGATGAATATATACATTCATTTCTGTTGAATTCAAGAGTTCCAAAAAGACTAATTATCTGAGTAAATATTTTTTTATTTAATTAGATAGCTTTATAAAATAACCGGATATTTATACAAAAATAATAATGAAAATGTAAGGGGTTTATAAGACTATTTAAGTAATATTAATGTTTCCCTGAGATTAAGACTTGCCTGGAAGAGACAACCTCTGACATGAGCCCTACCGTCTTTTCAGTAAAAATGTATAGGCTAATACAGGCTAACTCCAACCAAAAGGAAGCTAGCATGGCTCTGCTGACATTACACACTGAGAACTTAAGAAAAGATTATTAGAAATAAGAAACAGTTCTTGCACTGATTAAAAGTTTAATCAAGAGGATGTACAAAAATCTTCAATACTTAATGATTTTTTTTAGGATATTTTCAAAAAGCAAAACAAAATCAGACAGAATTATAAGGATAGACAAATCCATAAATAAAATCCGGTATTTCAGGGCCAGGGATTTAGTTCATTTGTTCCATTGTCTGCCTTGCAAGGGCAAGTTCCAGAGTTTGATCCCCAGTAACAACATACCACAAGCCCATCAGCAATCAGTACCACACATCGCAATGCTAGGTGTGGTAGCTCATGCCTGCAATCCCAGCACTTGGGAGGTGGAGGCAGAGGACCACTGTGAGTTCGAGGTTTGCCTGGCCTATGTAGTGAACTCAGGGCCAGCCTGAACTACAAAGGGAGACTCTGTTAAAAAACAAAAAACAACAACAAAAATCAGATATTTCAATATTTCCCCCTCAGTAAGTGATAGAATAAGACAAAATAAGTAAGGCTATAGAAGACTTAATAAATAGTGAGCAATACACTCAACATCACTAAGACAGGCTACAATTTCACACAACACATTTAACAATGTCTACCATATTTTGTACCATAAAACAAATCTCAATAAGTTTAAATTTTCAAACTGTACAAAAGGCACTGATCATAAAAGAATTAAGAATTAATGATAAAATGATATACAAAATAACCAAATTTTTTTATCTAAAAGACATCAAATTTCTAAATAACCCATGAGTTGAATAAGAAACCCAAAGGGAAATGAGAAAGTAGTTTTAACTCAAGAAGGGGAGTACAACACCATTAACCACAACATGGAAGAAAGGAAGCAACACAGGTAGATACAGAGGCCAGTGAGTGAGGTGAGAAAAACAACAGGGATGTCAGCCCTTGCTGTCCATTCTCCACCTGTCATTGCCCATCTGTCACTGGCTTACCCTCTGTGGAACTTCCTTTCTTTAGACAGCTTTCAGCCCATGCTTCTGCAATACATGTGCAACTCTGTAAAACTACTTGCTAAAATAGAAGGAAGTGAACTACATACACCTGGATCTCAGAAATGCTGAATGAAAGAAGACAAAAAGTTACATGTTGTGTGTTTCCACCTGTATAAAATTTTAGAGAAAAAATAAGATAGACCATCCTAGGAAAAGCTACGAGCAGACAGGGCAGATGAATCCATTTACAAAAAATTTCTGGAATGCACACAACTAAGTTGCAGACTTTAAATATTTAAGGTATTTGTATGTTAATTATACCTTAGCAAAGGATAAATGAGTCACTTGTAGGAAAATAGATGCACCTTGTGATCATAATGTTAAGAAATAAATTAGACACACGAGCTTAAATATTGCACAGTTTCTTGTATGAAAACCCAAAAATATAAAGAAAGAGCAAATAAAAGGTAGGTAATAGGAAGTAGGGGACAGATTTTTCTTAAATAGGAAGAGGATTGAGAGATGAAGGGAAGGGAAAGGAAGGAAATGAAAAAGAATTGAGAAGTGTTGGTATATGTATAAACTTCCCATGTAGAATGTAATCATGTACTGCAAACATGGACCAATAAAAAATAAAAACTGAAAAATATAAATCTGGCATCTTGGTTTTTTTTTTGGTGGTTTTGTTTGATTTGCTTTGATGATGATATAGGGATTTGGGGGGATACTGGTGAGTGAACACAGGACCTTTGTTGAGACATATGTGTATTTCTTTGTTATGTTTTTAGACAGGAACTCGCCAAGTTGTCCAAGCTTGGTTTGACCTTGTTATCTTCTTGTTTGAACCTTTCAGAGTCTTACAGAAATGCTTTCTCATGGCTGGCATGCTAACTTTTTATTTTTTGAGACAGCATCTAGAATGTAGCCTAGGCTGGACTTAACCTAAGTAGCACAGGCTGGCCTAGAATTTGCCATGATCCTCTGACAACAGTCTAGGAAGCGCTGAGATTACAGACATGGACGGCCACACCCAGCTCTTTTAAACTTTCTAATTAAAAGGAAATTAGGTATATTTTTTGCCACAATTGCAAATGTAATTTCATACTGTATGTACAATTCTTAAAGCTCTTTACTATTTTAGAAGCATAACTACTGAAGAAGGACAACTACATGTATATACAAATAAAATTATATCAGTTTATTATCAGGATCACTGGAGAAGAGTATCATCCAAATGGTAGAACTAAATTTTATAAAGGAGATATATTTTATGTCTTACTATACCTGGGGAAGTTAGAAAATTTCATTCTCCCCCTACAAGGGCCCATTTACTTACCTATGAACTGAAGCTATACAGACTGTACTTCCTACTGAATCCATTCCAAAAGTTAGGACTGAAGAACTGAAGCTGAGAAATTGACTAAAGATTGATTAAGAGGGTAAGATTGATTCTCAGGTACCCCCCAAACATGTCAATGAGTATTTACTTGCTACCTGTTATGGATACTTACTACCCTTAATGTGTATATAAAATACATATGACAGCAATACATAAAGACAAGTTTCTGCCTTTACTGGGCTCAGAGATGTGTGAATAGGAACTCATAATTAATGAGGTTTCCCCAGCTTTGAGAGGACAATGCTATTAGAAAGAGAGGTCAGGAGAGATGTCTGCACTTGGTAAACTGCCTGACTAGAGAAACTTTGGGCAGATTTAACATTGTTTGAGAGTAAGTCAATGGTATTCACTTACTTATGAATTTCCATTACTAGTTGACTGTTTTCCCCTGGTTTTCTTCAGAAATCTCCTTTAGTACATATCAAACTTATCTCAACAAAAACAATAAAAATGGAAGTTTATTTTCAAATTTAATAAAAATAGCTTGGGAGATCATCAAAACCTTTACTGTAGAGAGTTATGTCATTAAAACAGCAAAAATGAGAATTAACTTGTGGCATATACTGGTACAAATTTCCCAATGTTATATGTGATTTTGAGATGTATATAAATTGTACCAATAAAGAACTCAATTAAAAAAACAGCAGATATTTACTATGTGTTTATTACATGATGACATTAGTTATATAACAACTCATTGATGGTATTTATTTCTAGATTTTTACTACATATTACAAAAAATACTGTGAAGGGCATTTGCATGTGTGAGTGTGTGGTGTGTAATCCTTGCTGGTCTGAACCTTTCCCTTCAATATATTCTGAAAAGTGGAGTTTCTTGGCTAATGAATAAAAATATTTTAATTTTGTATAATTATTGCTGAATTTCTTTCCTGCACCTAACAGATTTGGACTTTGTCTCTGACCCTGGCCAGTACAGTTCTGCTGGAGATGTCAGTCAAAAGTCAGATTATAGGAATTCAGATGGGAAAGAAGTCAGCCTGTAAGAGTTTGGTGATGTGAGTGGATTAGCAAGATCATTTTCCCCTATCTAAGCCGAGGACAGCATAGCAAGGAAATCTCAGCCTTCCCATGAAATAAGAAAAGGCCTTGGTTGTGACATGACGGTTACATTGCAAGTCATTTTCTCCCTGATTTTTATTTCTTCTTTCTCCTAGTGGTGCTGGTCCAGGGAGATAAACTTCCTGCATGCTAATCACCATCAAATATCTCTTCCAGTGGCCTGATTTCAAGCGCTGTCAATCTATATTCTATAAAAAGTACCTTCAGAAATAAAATATAAACTTTTTGAAGCCAAAGAAACTCACGGTCAACAGGCCTACCATGCAAGAATAATATAAGAAATCCTAAAAATGAAGGGAAATGGTGTGTATCAGTCCACTGTCCATTGCCTACCATAAAAAAACACTGAGGCAAGTGGGTGGAGTTTATAATGCTCTCAGGGTCAGGTGGTCCCACTGTTTCAGTTGCTAGTGAAGGCCCTACAGGCTGCATCATGACATGGCAGAAGACACTGACTGAGAGGAGAAATCAAATGGGAGACCCAAAACCAAAGAGGTTGAGGAATCAGGCTCATTCTTTTATAAAAAGTAACCCAAAGGCATTAACTACTAACAAGGGTCCCATGATAATTACCTTTATTCCTCCTGGTGGTAGGCCCCAGTGATCTAAGCACTTTCTATCAGGCCCTACGTCTTACTGGTCTAACACTGTTACAGTGAGAAATGAGATTCTAGGACACAAACTTCGGGGGGACAAACCATATCCAAGCTATAGCATGATCCTATAAGGAAGCCTAGATTTTCAAGAAGGAAGGAAGAGAACCACAAAGTCTATCCATCCAAATAAATAAAACATCCTTTAGAAAATACAGATAACAAAACACTGATGTTCTTTGTGATTTATAATGCATACAGATGTATACTATATCACTTTAATAACAAAAAGCAGAGAGGGTGGTAAAAATGTTAATGATATATTACAATTCTTTTTTGTTTGTTTGTTTGAGACAGGGTCTCACTTTGTAGTTCAGGCTGGCTCTGAGCTCACTATGTAGTCCAGGCAAGCCTCGAACTCAGCAATCCTCCTGTCTCTGCCTCCCGAGTGCTAGGATTACAGGCATGAGCCACCACACGGCACTGTGGTATGTGGTGCTGATTGCTGGTTGATTGCTGGTGGGTGTGAGTCTCCTCACCCAGCATTGTATGTAGTTACCAGAATCGAACTCAGGGCCTTGCACTTGTGAGGCAGGCGCCGGAACCACTGAGCTAACTCTCCAGCCCTATGTTACAATTCTTAAGGAAATCCATAATAAATTTATCCACATTGGGTTGGCTGCTGAAGGAGCCCATTAATAAGTGATTTCTCAACAACAGGGGTGTGCAAGTCAACAGTAGGAGAAAGTTTTGCATTTGAAATGACTATGAAAATTACACCTCCTAACAGCACAAAGCTATAAATGTAAGGGGCAGGATAAGAAACAGATGATTCAAATATTCTCAAAACAAAGCCTTAAGTGAGGTTTGCTAAAGAAAAACAAACCTAGTTAACATTTTACGGAAAGACATTATTTATCTCAAATTGTTGCTCTAGATCAGTCTAATAATAGAGAAGCACATCATAGAGTTTTAAAATCATCCTGAAAATGGTACTGGCCAGGTTAAGTTTGGCCTACAGAATGTTAGGCACTAGTTAGTAGGGGCAACAAGAATCAGCATTTTCTAAATGCAGCTGCAACTATGTAGCTCTCACAAATATGTGACTAAAACCCAAAGGTTTTAGACTTAGGAATGACAAACACATGGTGTGTATCCCTGTGTTACCCTCTGCACATGGGCAGCGCTGCCAACTAAGCACATGTTTCCTCTGGTGCCTAAAGATTTTCTTGATAGCTCTCACCTGGGCTGTGCCATCCACCATATTGGTGTGCAATTTCTATGTGTGCACCAGTTGTTTTTATCAGCCTGGATATGCCTTGAGTTTCTTCTCAGAATTATGTTATTGATTTAACTTATTAAAAAAAACTAAATCCATAAAGTAAAATATGAAGGGTTTCTTTTTACAGTTACCAAATTTTTAAAACTAGTAAATTTGCTTCCCTACATATACACTAAGAAAATATCTACTAATTGGCTTTCATAAAAAAAACCCCACTGGATTTCAACAAATAATTCATCATATGTATAATATAAAAACATGCATTTCATATTATTGAGAAAGTTGCAAGTACTCACTACGATGATCATCTCTCTTGTTCTTTATTCATAGTTGAAAGAAAATGCTAATTTTTGTTCAAGGCTAATAATAAAGGGTGTGATTTTTTTTCCCTAGCGAAGTAAACCCCAGGTAAAGAATTTTGGAAGTTATAACATGACTGAAAGGTCATCAAAATTTGTTACATGAAGATTTCTGGCAAAAGCAGTTAGAATAGAAGAAAACAGTGTTAAACTGTTATTTTCTTATGGGACAAGAATTTCCTACAGAAAGAAATAGGTTAACATATGAAACTCTATATTAAAGATTAGTAGCAGTTACTAAAATGATCACTATAAATTATGGGTCTCTACTGCCTTGTATCATACTTGCCCTTGTTTCTTGTGATTTTTTTAAAAAGAGGCAAATTTTCCCTTCCAAAGTTGTGGTGTTTTTAATGGTCTAGATGTCCACTGAGATTTCCATATTTGAAAGGCACTGTGGGATCTGTGCGTGACTGAGGTACAAGTGACACATTACATGCTGACTATATCATCCTGTATTTGAAAGAAAACCTCTCCCGTCTTGGAGCTGAAGTAAGGATTCTATACATGGATTTCTGTAAACTAATAAGGCACTGGAGACAGCCAGCCTGAGAGAGTGAAGCCCTCTGTGGCCAGAAGCATCAACAATAAGATCTCAGAATTTGGATTTGCACCTGATTGGGCTTTAAAAATTAAAAAAATTAAAGGAATGGGAACCTCCAGACCAAAACGCAGTTTGGGTCAGACATGTTTCCTGGCCTTTCCTTCTTTATAAATTGCAGTGATACAAACATATCCTGAATGTGGAACTGGCCTCTCCCCCCATCCTGCAGTGTTGAAATCAGTAAGCCTCACTGAAGTGTGGCGTGAGGTGAGTTTGCACCTGACTGTTCCATGCTGTGAAGCAGGGATGCTATCCCTTTAAGGGAAGAAAAGCCTTTCGGAAGGAAGAAATTCAGAAGAGGATATAATTCAGTAACCAAACAAGTCTTGTCAAGTTTTAAAAAGTACAATTTAGAAAATTAATGGTTAGAGATTCAGTGGGGCATGTTCATCAGCAGAATGCTCGTAACGTTTGAAACAGTATCTGTCATTCGAGCCAGTCAAAGGCCTATCATTACAGGTCTGGGGGGCACGCTTTCTTAGCTACATGAATTCTCTTACAGGAATCTTTTAAAAAGTCTTTAAAAACAAAAATCATGTCTTTTCTACTTTGCTTACTTTTCCAGTTGAAACTGCAAAAACAGTATTAAACAGATAAGGAATAGATTACCTTTCCTAATCCAGGAGAAAAGTTACTAGAGGCTACATGGTTACAACCCTAGTAAGTAATATATGTGACAGAGCAAATTTGATGTGATTGTTGGTGTATCTCCAAGGTTTCTTTCAAGAATATATCTGGAAATGGAAAATGTTTTGTTAATGCAAGAAAGAAATGCTGCAGGTGGGTTTGGTGGAACTGATGGGGTGGTGCTTAGTTGGCCTTGTGACATAAGCTTTCACCTTGTCACACAAACTTGCAGGAGACTGCTTACTGCTGATCAACCCAGTGTACCCCCAAAGACAACCCTATGTTTATGCCAATGTCTGCATGACCTGATAGATGCCCTGCACAGCACATAAAATGTGATCAAAACAGGGTGACTGTTTAAAGAAAAAAGTGTAAAAGACACAGTGGCATTAATTTCCCTCAAAGTCCCCCTGCTTGCTTCAAACTCGCTTATCCCATCACTTTTGCTCCTTTCTGATGCACTTTTGGAACTCTGTCATGTCTTTATGAGGTGAGATAAAAAATATGGTCAGTGCTGCAGCAGGCAGAAATGCAGTATCATAAAATGTAGTGTGTTCTCAGCCATCTTATTGGCTGAATTGGATCGTGCAATTTCTGGCTCTTACATCCAAATGATCATGGAAATGAGATGATTTAAACTGATTCTGGACATCCAAGCAGCCATGGCAATGCAAGTGAAGACAACTTATAGAAAAGAACTTTTAGAACTGCTTCAGAAAGTGGCAAAAATGGTGAGGTAAATGTTCCTAGTGAGGGAGAATATTTTGAGGAAAATTAATGACAATATATCTTTTACTGTCATAAAATTTTAGAAAAATGTTTAGTATTCACCGTATTATTTTCCTTTTTTAAAATTTATTTTTATCTTTATTGGTACATTGTATATACACATCATAATCACACTAAATATTGGGAATTTGTACCAGTATATGACATGATTTAATTCTCATTTTTCCCATTCCCCTACCCCTCCCATAGCCCTCCACCCCCCTAAATACGCAGGCTTTGTTTCCCTTTCTTATTAACATCACATTTTTCCTTTTTCTCTTATTACTCAGCCTTCCACCACATTTGCATTCACTGTATTTTTTAATCATACTGTGTAGGGTCCTGGAGTCTGGAGTTCACATCGTTTGCCTCCTTGTGGACAGCACCAGCCAGGGACACTGATGAGGATGTCTCTGGTCAGGGGCCCTAACAAGGGAGGGGAAGAAAGGCCATCTATGAGACACAGGCGCTCGGCCTCACAGGACCACAGGTGTTTCCCCTGATGAGATCCAAACTGCCCACTTTTGGGCGAGTGCGTGACCAGGTGTTCTCTCCCTTTCTACTCTCCTCTAATCTTGTCTCATTTTCTACAGAGAACCTTTAAAGTGCCCTAGAGTTTGCATCATTCTGGCTTACTCAGTGTCTCTAGTGATATCCACCAAGGAGGGCTGGAGGCTCACACCCAGAAAGCTTTCCATTTGGCTTCCTGGGTTCTGCCCTAAGCGGTGCCTGCCAGCTCCAGGTTATTCACAGCCAGGTCGAGGGCCCTGTCCTTGGATCTGATTAGCTGAGGAGGAGTAAAATCGTGTCCGGATCCTACTCCTGAGTGCAATGTGAGATGCCAAGCATGTGTGTACAATGTCTTTCATGAGTCATCCTTTTGTACTGTGCCGGTTGGGCCTTGTCTTGCTAAGCACCACTTAGAGCTTTGTTGTTGGGGCCTGCTGCCTTCAGTCAAACCACATGATGTGCTTAAGGATCACTTATGCATGTAACACGGCCTCTCTTCACTGAAGCAAGCGAGCCTCTTACATTTCAATACCTCTCCCACTGGTGAAAAACAAGCCCTTCAGCAGGGCCAGCCTGCTTAGAGCTCCGAACCACAGTGCTCTGCAGACTGCAGGCTTCGCTGCGTCCATTCAGGTAGTGAATAAGGAGCAGGGCTGCACTGCTGGGCTGTGGCACAGGCCCTTCCTGTAATGTGATAATCCCAGCGGGCCAGCCCTGAGGTGGAGGAGGCCGCCAGCAAGCACACCAACCAGCCTTGGGAATCTGCTTCTGACCTCCTGGCTCCCTTCTCCCCCACCCTCCCCCAAACTGTTTTGTTTAAAATGCTAGTTGCTCCATCATAAATTATTCTTAGTTAAGGGGTTTGGCTCCTGTATGAGTTACTGTGGTTTGAAAAGAAAAAAAAAATTAGTTTAGCCAAGACACAAATCTTAACCAAGGTAAAATGGAAACAGGCTAGGAAGAGAGGAAAAGACAAGAAGGAATTTTATTTTCTCATGTCTCTTAAGCTATATAACCTATTTTAAAAGTTTTCTTTTCTGCACTTTTACTCCTCTGGGGAGTAGACAAAAATATGCAACATGGTAGCATTTAGCATGCATTCTTTGATTTCAAATGGCTAGGATTCCTGTGAGCTTTGAAGCTGCTGCTTGAATATCCCCCTAAGTCCTGTAGAGGCCTGGGAACAGAGCCCACGGGCAGACGATTTCCCAAGGTCTGCAGAGCTCAAGACCATGAACAGAACAAGCAGCACGGTCCCAACAGTGTGCCGGAGGGGAGCACTGGAACCCCAGCTCTACGTGACTTTGCAGAGAAACCTTTTCTGGCATTGTTGCCATGTCCTTGACCATCATTGGTCATCAGGTAGGAATGCAACGTCCGTTGAGCTTAATCCTTACTTTATCTCACTCACATTCCCTTTAAGTAGAACAAAATCTCTTTTAAATAAATCACAAGTCTCTCCCCATTTCTCTTTTGTGTAGCCTCTGGTTGTACGAGACTGGCACTGGACATTGTCCTAACTATCAGGGCTCTCTATACTCTTACTGCCTGGTTCAATGAACTGGGCAGAATAATTGGTGAAAGTAATATGTGTTTTAGGGAAGAAGAGAAGCAGATGTGCTCCAGGAGATAAGTACAGCACACAAACCAAGCCACAAGAAAGCAGTGGTGCTGGAGGCACTGGCTGCCATTTTTTTTTTTTTTCCAAGACATGGTCTCACTTTGTAGTTCAGGCTGGCGCTGCGCTCACTACATAGCTCAGGCAAGCCTCAAACTCAGCAGTCCTTCTGCTTCTACCTCCTGAATGCTGAGATTACAGGCATGAGCCACTACACCCAGCATTGTGGTATGTGGTACTGATTGCTGGTGGGCATGAATCACAATGCACAGTACTGTGGTATGTGGTTACCAGGGATCAAACCAAGGATCTTGCATTTGCTAGGCAGGTGCTGGAACCACTGAGCTAAATCTCCAGCTCCTGACTGCCATCTTTTATATCTTCTTTCTAACATCAGCTCCAGGCTGTCTATCAAGAACCCACTTAATCCCATGCTAGAAGATTGGTAACAGGTGTCAGGCTTAGGAGCTGCTGCTCTCTGCCCGTGGTGGTTAACAAGCCTCCACAAACAGCAGTCAGGCCCAGTTGTCCCAGCCACGTTGTCTCACCTTGTCTCCTGCCTCAGGACATCAAGGGAAAGGGTGCCACCTTGCTCACCCTGGATTGTGGCTAGAGCTGTTGTTCTAGGGCCTGTGTCTTGACCCCAACCCTGCAACAAATGAACACATGACATCTTCTATTTGGTTTAGCAAGTTCCCATAAAACCTCAGCAACAACCTCCTGCCTGGCCCTGGTAAGGTCCCCAACAGGCCCAGTTTCCCTCTACTTAGCATGTGAGCCTGGGGGGCTGAGACCAGCTTGGGAACAAAGCTCAGGATCTCTCTTTCACCTGGCTGTGAGGACTTCTCTGGTGGGTGCCTGGTGGTCTGAGAGGTAGCACTTTTTTAGGAACCTGAAAATAGCCAGGCCAAGAGTCTACCAGGTCCTCCATTTCCTCTCCTGCCTCCCTTCCAAGAGAACAAAGCCCACAGAGGGGGAGTTGGGAGATATATGTCCCACTACTGCTCTTGCCCACCATGTATGTCCCTCAGGAAAGAAATTAAGGAAAGAGATTTTTCCTTTTCCTAGTTCTTCCTCTTTACTGTAGTTAATCCTTACACAGGGTACTTGTGATGTCACCTTCATGACAGAACACATCAGGAGTGGGCCCTCTGACATCGTCTCCATGTGCTGTGGGCGTGGGACAGAAGTCAGGGAGACTTATGGCTCCACAGAGCCTGCTCCTAACAAGTGAAACACCAGCCCTCGTCCGCCATGAGACTGTGTGTCTCACAGCTTGACCCTCAAGAGGAAAAATGGCAATACAACAGTCATTAGAGGGGCAAAACACCAGGTTCATATGTGCTGAAGTATTTTTAATACTTAAATCTTATGAGTCCACACTTCCCCTGCTGCCCAACTCCAGAGGAGGGGAGTGGGGCCCTGGCACTGTGCCATGTGCACAACTTGCAACCTGGCCTCATGTCTCCTGCAGTTGTGCTTTAGAAGAAAGGAAAGGATGGCAGAAGGGCAGGGAACCTTTTAAAATGAGGCAACGATCACATTCTTAGCCATGGTCATGTTTTCTTAATGTGCTTCCAGCAATGATGGGGGAATTATCAGGAAAAAGAAGTTTCATTCAAATTAAGCAGCAGGAAGTTCCAGGTCAAATGTACTTAGCTCATGTTCTTTGAGCTTCTCCGTGGAGAATTCCTCTCCCTGGCGTCACTGAGCACAGGACTACAGTGTTTGTCTCTCACTAGGGCTTGTGCTCCTGGGGTACAGCCCTGCTGCCCCATGTCTCCTTCCTGAGCTGGGACAGCTCTTATTGTATTTTCTTATGATAGGATAAAAATGAAACTTGAAATCAATGACAGCTGAATTGTATACTTTCAAAGGGTGAATTATGTCATTAAAGCTGTTATTTTTAAAAAGGGGAAAAAAAGACATGTAACCATCCATACACAGTATTGCTTCTCTCATTAAAGGAGTAGGGGATAGAGTACCACATGAGCTTCTGTGAATCCTGATGTTTTACTAAACTGTTTACTGGAGAAATCCCTCCTAATTAACTCATCATCTAGCATTCTTTTTAATGCTACCAAATAAATTTTACAGATACATGGTTATAGCATCGACAAGTCCTCCTTTGAGGAGTACTTGATCTCTATTTTTCCCACTGGAATATTTTTTCATCTAAACACTTTGTAAAGGATATCCTTCTCTTTACTGGTGCTATTATTTCTACAGGATAAACTCATAAGAGTAAAATTGCACAGTATATGTTGTATATTTTAATTTTATAGATATTGCCAGTTTCCTTTTCAGAAGAAATTCAAATAATTCACATTTCCACAGGCAATATAGTCGAATGTTTCTCGTGTTCCTAACACAAATAGGTATTTTAACTTTTTGACAGTCTAATGGATATAAATTTTCTCTTTGTTGCTTCCATAGGATTTAATACTTTGTGATAGTCTGGTTTTGATTAACTATATCTACAACCCCAACATCTATTGGGTTGTTTTTATCTTTGTTGTTTATTGGAAGAGCTATTTGTGTAAGAGAGATATGAACCATTTTTCATCATGTGCATTTTAAATATTTCTGAAAATATGCTCTTCTTAAATTTTTTAAAATTTAATATGGCTCTATTCTCTTTTCTGTGTGAAACTGGGTTCCTAGAATTGGTAAAAACAGCCTGCTCTGTCTCTAGGATTGTACACATAGCATTTATGAAAAATTTTTATTATTTTAATTTTTACATGTAAGTCTTTAATCCATCTGGAATTTATTTTTGCATTTGGTGTGAATTAAAGATCCAACTTAATTTTCTCTCAGATGGATAACCAGTTGTTCAAATTCCATTTATGAAATAAACCACATCTTCTCACTGTTTGAAATATCACCATAGGACTATATTAAACCCCCACTTATACTATGATTTATTTCTCTTTGCTCTATTCCACTAACTTGTCTATTCCTGTGCCAAGACCATACTTTTGTTTTCACATCTTTACAAAATATTTTCACATCTTGCATGGCAAATTCATCCTTTAATATTCTCAACCAGGGGAAAATGTAGAAAAGAATAGTCACTTTTTGTTACCGTAGATCATGTGCAGAAGATAACAAAGTATTAGAGAAGTCAAAGAGCTGAAGATGGAGAAGACAAGGTGAAGGCAAAAAGGGAAATGACTGCAGAATAACTTCATGAAAAAAATCCCAGTCACCTTTCGCCCTCCCCAGACCACACAACAGCAGTGACATGTATATCAGCCATGGGATGCCTTGTCCCCATCATGGCCATTTCCAAAGAAACTTCATCTTGTTGGCTTCCCATTGCTGTGGATGGTAAGACCCAGGAGAATGAGCTCAAATCTCAGCCACTGGCCCTGAGTCTGATCTCTGAATTCAGAAATGAAGGTCATTGGTAAAAATCAAGCGCTCTGAGAAGGAAATCATTTCTTTCTCCAAATGGATCAACCATACTAAATTATTAACAGCAGAGATGGATAGTGTTTTGGAAGCTAAATATCCTGATGGACCCAATTCATTAGTGCATATTTGTATTGCACTCCTTATGAAAATAGCTCAGTGCACAAAGAGAAAATTGTTTCAGGGTAAAGCTTAGATTTTTCCCTTTGTGAAAGGATCCTTTCTGCCTCAGGAGTAGTTATTTACAGAAGCTCTCCCAAGGGTTTCTCCATCTGCTCCTCCTTCTTTCTGATGGCCTCAGTTAGCATGCTATGTTAAAAGTACAGGTTTACATAATTGGCTATTCCTGATTAGAATGGATACATTTTAACTCTCTTTGGGAAGAGTGAAGTAAAATACTCACATTGTAGGCTTTCAGAAGCTTTATTTACTTTTTTTTAACTTTCCCCCACCCCATATTCCTGATGCATCTTCAGTCTATATGATTCTTTCTCACATTAGTATGGCGAATCTGATTATATCCTCTATGACACCATTATAGACATAACCCTTTATGGATAATTAGAAACTTTTTTAATGTATAGACTTTGTATTTAAGGAATGGCATGGAAAATTTGATGAAGTTGTTTTGGGGAAGCAAATAATTATTTTTACATGTAAACCTTAACTGTATAATTGAGAATAACTTGTAGAAATATGATGATGTGGAAATCCTAAATGCCCACTTTCTTTTTTTTTCTGTTTAAGTCACCTGCTAGTATGTAATTTATTTACATTACTTCTACTTGGGTACTTTATGTGTAGTTTTTCATAACACAATTAGATATCATACTACACTTGATCTTAGCCAAAAGGCCAAGAAGCGATAAATATCATAATTGTATGTCTTTATGATTATTTGCTGACTGTTTAAATCAGATAATTAGAAAGATTTATATGAGATGGAATTCTGGGTTGTTAATGTGAAAAGAGTTTGCCAAGAAAGTTAAAGAGGCTGAAGGTTTCAAATGATAAGTGTTTAGTTTTTCATAAAGTTTCTTGTGCCTTCTGAATAACATCAAAAGATTTATTTCAAGACCCCTTGGCCAACTTTTCAGAGGAGATTTTACACAAAAACTTCTTAATTGGTTGCCCATGTGCAACACCTAGTTTTTTTCCGCCCATAAGATTTGGGGGGGGGGAAAGAGAGGCATAAACTCAACAATATGATATTGTTGGAAATTGTACTGTAGACACTGCTTTGATTCCACATCTGCAGACGTGTTACTGAAGAAAAATCTTCTCTTCTTCCTCACACCATTATTTTAAAGCTGGTCACTATTCAAGATGAAAAGAAAGTTCTAAAATTCAAGATTATCTTAATATCAAAGGGAGGTAATAAAAACCGTATTTTCATCAAAATTATAAGCTTATGTTTTCTTTTCATATTGAAAAGCTTAAAAGGCCAACCTCCAAAATTTTAGCATACAAGCATCTTTTAAAGGATATTGAGATTGTTTAATTTTGCTGAGGGATTGGTTCATAATTAAATGAGGTGTTAATCTGACCATCTTTGCATTTTAACTCCAAAAAATTGAAAGGAGAGTGGTGTTTCTCTAAAAAGTGTTAAAAATCAAAAGATTAGGATAATGAACAACCTTCTAAACTTAGTGGAAAGGTTCTGAAATGAGTAAAAAGGAGTAAAAGAATTGTGTGACAGAAACATATTTTTGAAATCCTTATTGAATGTTTTTTTCTTTAAATATTTCTCCTCTATCTTTGAGTTCATTTTACCTAGATATGTTTCTTTTAATTTCAAATTACAGAGGCTCAAATTTTGAGGAAAAGAGATGCCATGGATCTTTGTCAAGGAGGGAGCACTTCCTCTAAAAAAGTAAAAGCTTTCCATCAGCTAGAGAGGAGTGAGACTCTACCTCCCAGATAGAGAGGCCTGATGTCTTGTTTCCTGTGCACTGTGATGGAAGTGGTGGACCCTGAGATCGATCTGGGACCCTTACAGTGAGATGACAATCCACTATGGGTACATGCCAGTAGATCCCAGACTGCCTCTTCTGTACAGAGCAGCAGAATAGATCCCATCCTTTGGAATAGATTCTTGAAACACCAGTACACAGCAAATAGAGCTGTCTACAGTTGGACAAGGATCAAACTGGGTGTAAAACTGGATGCTATATAGCTCAGTGTATGCCCATGTGGAAGTATTGCTTTAAGGGGTTGGTACTCTGCCATGCCTTCATGCTCAGCCAGCCTTGTAGACCTAATTCATGGCTAAAGAGGCAGAAGAGAGAGAATGTAACGCCCTGATGGAATTTAGCCTTGTCACCTGATTAAGTAGGAATTCAAGCAGTAGATTTAGTCAGTTTATAAACCTATGATATTTAATTTACTAATGGTGTAGATTGAGAGTTTTGCTTTTTACCACAGTATCAGAGACTTCTACCACCTTATTTGCCTTTTACTGGAGCCAGAGAAGGTGATTCCTTTCTGTCACTAGAACACTGCTTCTGATGATTACTTGAAAGTGTAAGGCTATGAGCACAAAGGCAAGAACTGTCCAATGTTCTTTCAGTACCTCTGTCCTCAGGGTCTGTTAGGAGACATTCTGTCCCAGACAGCTTGCTTTCGGGGAGTCAGGCCACCATTTCTTTTCCTGTTCAATCTGCTTATTTTTCGAGGCTGTCTTCTCTTTGACCACTCAAAAATAAGTAGTATTTTAATATCTATCTGTCCTAGGCTATAGATCTTCTAATATTTTTAACATTCCTTTTGATCTGCTTCTCTTTTTGTGTTTTATCCCTTCATGTTTTAGTGGTATGATTTTAATATTTATTGTCCTTTAAATTGTCCCTTGACCTTTGCATCCTTTAATTTTTTTCCCCTCCATGTGCTCTGAACTTGTTATAATTATTACCTCTTCTATAGTTTCTACATATTGCTAGTTTTAAACCTCTATCTTTGTTTGTTTAAGAGAGGGTCTTACAATATATTCTAGGTATTTACTCAGCAGTCCAAACCAACCTTGAACTTGTGATGATCCTCCTGTCTCAGTGTCCCAAGTGCTGGGATTACAGGCATGTGCCACCATGCCAAGGATTTATTATTTTTAATTTTGATTTATGGTCTTTGTATAATCTTGCCTCTATGTTTTCTCCTCCTTCTTTTTATACTTTTTCATGGTGTTAAGACTTAATCCTCTTACTGTCTGAGCTTTTATTATTTTGCCTTAATTTTTCTTCTTTTCTCGTGGAGGTAGCATGACTTTTTTTCCAAATAAAAACAAAAAGCAGGGTTCAGAGTTTGGCTGTAGTGAAGAGTAACATTCACTGGACAGGAGAAGTTGGAAAATAAATTGAATGCAGGTGATACTATGTGGGCAAGTTAATGTTTGCTAATATTAACTTTTTCAGGTTAAAATGATTTGATAACTTCCAATTTAGGATTTTGGAAGATAGCAGCATGAGTCTCCTTAGGAACTGGAGCAGGCCCTCAGAATGGGTTTTTAGTGAAATGCTACACCTATTCCTGGGTTGACGTTTGCCATACTCTTATCCTGCAGCAAGGAGCAGTACATACTTGTTCAGCTTCCCAGCTCTCAGAAAAGTACAGATGTTCTTGCACAACACTTTTCTGGATGAGCAATTTTAAAATTTATACCAACACTTGAAACATGCACAGAGCAATTTCATATTAAAGAGTGAAGAAAAGTTCTAGAAAAATACTCCCAGAAGTACTCAGGTACAGTCTGTGCCACTTAATTATGTGTGTGGATATATTTTGAGATTTCTTTTTATTGTGTGAACATTATAACATGTACTTACAAAACTTACTATAGCCCACTATAAATGGAGGCTAAATAATGCAGGCTAAGCTACTAACCAGTATAGAATGTTACAGTTCTGAATATGTTAGGCAATTTTAACACAATTATAAGTGTTTGTATACTTAATTATAGCTAAACATATTTAGCTAAACATACACTAGTATTACTATGAACACCTGCATAATACATTATGCTGTAACATTATGATGGCTACAACATCACTAGGTTATAGGAATTCGCAGTAAACTCTTAAAGAGCCACTGCTATATATGTAGTTCATTTTTTACTGAAATATCATTATATACCATGAACTGTATGTTTAATAGGGCACTTCATCTTCTTTATTAAGTATAAATTGCACATATGTTGAAAAAGGGCCTCTCTGCTCATTATAAATAGAGACCAACCAGGAAAATATGCATATTTTAAAACAAAGTCATTCAAAATATATGTGTGGGGAAAAAATCTCTAGGGACCAATAGCAAAGAAAAACAATTAAAGCCAGGATGGTAAATCTTGAAGATAATGCATGCTAACCTTTGTAGAATCTTAGTCCAAGATACAGCATCAAATATTTAGTATAACAATTTCAAAACACATTAGAGACATGAGTTATATCTGGTGGACCTTGTGTAGAGATCTCTGGATGGCTTTTTTCAGATTAAAGGATTTGAGTGGGGAAGGGAAAGTGAATTAAAAAGAATCAAAATGTGTTACGTACATGTACTTACTCCGTAAGATGAATGAAAATTTCACATATTGGAAACCTACTGATAAAATTTTAAAAGTAAGAAATAAGAATTCAATGGTGATTTAGCAATGATGTCTGAGAAAGGGACAGTAAAAAACCCTCACAATTACTAGTGGTTTTTATAAATAAATCTCTTAAAGGTCACTATGAAACTTTAGATATGGATTCTGGGAAAATGATGAAATGGTATAATTTTGGAATCTTCTTGCATCTCTCTATAAATGCTGACCAGCAAGTAAGTGAATTTAGGTTAAAAACAAAAAGACAATCTCCACAATAAAATTAGGAGACAAAGCTTTCCAAAACTTGCATACTAAAGGGAATAGGGCAGAAACATGACAATGTAAAGTCAGCGAGTAGGTGAGCACAGAGGAAAAAAAAACAACAAAAACAAAAGCATTTCAAAAATAGTTAACAGGTTCTTTTTTTTTTTTTTGCTTTTGTGACAGGGTCTCGCTTTGTAGTTCAGGCTGGCCCTGAGCTCACTATGGTGCCCAGGCAAGCCGCTGCGAACTCAGCAATCCTCCTGTCTCTGCCTCCCGAGTGCTGGGCTGACAGGCGTGAGCCACCACGCCCCGCACTGTGGTATGCGGTGTTGATTGTTGGTGGGCGTGAGTCTCCATGCCCAGCATTGTATGTGGTTACCGGGGATCGAACTCAGGACCTTGCGCTTGCGAGGCAGGCGCCGGAACCACTGAGCTAACCCTCCGGCCCAGTTAACAGGTTCTCACACCACCAACCAATGTGAGAAGAGTAGGTGTAAAAGGCAGAGATCTTATACACAGCAGCTTTGGACAAGTATAAGGGTATGGGAGGGTTGTAAAGGGCCAGAGTAGCCTTAGGAACTCTCAAAATGAAACACAAACCTCAGAAAAAACCACAGGACTATAATCAAAATTTGACAGAACAATGAAAATAAGAACAGAAAGTGGAAGTTTATACAAAAGTGAAGCAGGAAAGAAAAAGATTATCAGAAAGCCCTAACACTTCACTGCTGGAGGCACAGAACTAATGCTAGAACTCTTATAATTTGAAGAAAACACAGAGAGACAGAGAGAAAGATAGAGGATGAAAAAAGGAGTTAAGGTATATTACCTTCATGTACTAACTCCACACAAGGATACAGTATGTCCCGCAAACGTAATAAATAGAAAATAAATTTTAGAACTACATGAAACTTTTTGAAAATAATGCTACGAATGGTAGAAAACAATGGAGTAGCCTAGTGGAAGAGAGTTAAACAGAGAAAATGTGAGTCAATTAATTTATATTCAGCCCAAATGCTTTTTGGTTAAAAACTGCACACAATTCGTTTGGACCATGCAAACAATTAAGGAAATTGTTTTTTTCTCTCTGAAGAATCTTAGCAAGTGTGCTTCAGGAAGTAATAAAAATGATCTAAAAACTAGTAATGAGTATAGATAGTGTATATACTTACATGAAGAATCACAACTAGATGGTTTGATGAAAATATAGGATGCAATGGCTACTTAGTCTGAAAATAAGTACATACTGTAACTGTTAAAATACTGTGGAAGAATAGGTAAAAATGAGAAGTACAAAAAGTTTACTGAGAAATGCATAATTATTATTTAGTGGTAAATTAATATTATTTCAAGCTAGATATTGTGAAAGATGAAGGCAGAAAAATTACTACCTTCTAGCATTGCTCATGTTAGAGGCCAAATAGAAAACAATTAAAAAGGGAAGGGGCTAAGAGTTTGCTTGGTGGTTCTGGCACCTGCCTAGCAAGCACAAGGTCCCTGGTTCGATCCTGGGTAACCACATTCAACAATACCAGGCATGGTGGCTCACGCCCACCAGCAATCAGTAACACACACCACAAATGCTGAGTTTGGTGGCTCAAGCCTGTAATCCTAGTACTCGGGAGGCATAGGCTTGCCTGAGCTCCACAGTGAGCTCAGGGTCAGCCTGAACTACACAGCAAGACCCTGTCTCAAAAAAAACCAAAACAAAACAAAAGGGAGAGGAAAGTGATTATATAACATATATAGCCATTTAAAATTTTCTTTGTTTAGCAAACAGAGCAACTTCTACCACCATATGTATATCTTTCTATAATAGATTATACATAGCTGCCTTATGAAATATATATGCCTGAAATATATATGAAATTTTAGAGTGTAAGGAACATTCACAAACATTGACTCTAATTTAAATCTTTTTTTTAAAAAAACTATACATTTCAAAGATAAATTAGAAAATTTTTAAATAATGATAGAAAAATCTGCAAAATTCAACATTTTGAGTTTTACGGCATTAAATGTTAATAAAACTAAAACATGGAAAACAAAGAATTTAAAAGTCAATTTGAAAAGTCAGAAATTGAACACAAAATATATAGAAAAAGGAATTCATAAAATAGATGCATGAAGTACTGTTATAAAAACAGAAAAACTATACAATCAAAAGCTGTGGGCTTACAAACCAATAAAACAAAAAATCAATAAAATATTAAATCAATAAATTAATAAATCAATAAATATTAAATCTAAAATATATTAATATTAATGTAGACAAGTATACTGGAATGTACTCAATTGACCACCATGCAGTATCAAATAGCCCACATAGAATGGCTATGCATCTATCTACTAAATTCCTCCTATATGACCTTGGTAAATCTTAGCTTCCCTGAACTTTTGGTGTACAGAGCTTCAAGGGGGAGATAACAATATCTACCCTGAAGTCTTGCAATAAGAATTAAGAGTTGGTCTATGTGAAAAGCTCTTTGCACAGGGTAAGACATGGCGGGCACTCAGGTGAAGACTATTTCAGCAGTGCACTCATGTTGCCAAGCTTACTTAACTAGGCAAGAGCGAGCAGACTACACAGAGTTTTAATACTAAGGCAGAAGTGACCAGATCTTTTCCATTCCGTTCCCTTAACTGAGCTTCACATCTTGTACTGTAATGGCATCCTATCAGATCATCCTGACTCCAATCTACTTCTTATCAGGGTTTTTCAAACCATGGGTCACATCCCACTTGGTGGGTTGTAAATTTATAGAGCAAAGACCAGAATTTTAAACAGTGAAATAGACTAGAAAATATTAACCGAGTATTGTTTTATAAAACTACTTTTTCACTCTGCTTTTGCCTTGGTGTAGGGTTGGAGTGTAAGAGCATTTACTCTGCCTGATAACATTTGATCATTTTGGTATATGGTCCATTCTCTACAGGTCAGCAGCAGTGATGAATTGAGATATAAATTGGGGTTACATCACTTTTGGATGTTTTCCTTAATGGCTCTCAATCGCTTTCCTGAAGAAGAAGTTCAATTTCCTTAGCACAGAGGCCTTCTGACCTTAAGCTGTTTTCCAAGCCTGTCTCCCCTCTATGACCTCCACACTACCCTCAAGGTCACAATGATGGTCTCTCTCTCTCTCACTCACTTACACACACATTATGCTGTTGGTATTTGTGGATTTGCACAGGAGTATCTTGCCCTGACTGCCTTTGGGAAGTGAAGCTTCCAGTTTATATTCTGGAAGTCACTCATTGCTTTCATGAAGCCTTTCTTGATTATCTGACACCTCTGAACTTCATAAATGCCTCATCACTAACTGTATCCCAAGACTTACTGCTGAGGGACAATTTAAATTTATCAATCTTCCTTTTCCACTAAATATACATGTTCTGAAAGAAGATTGTGATTTATCTAAGAATCCTTAACCAGGATCAGAGAGACTGGCACATTCCAGGACCTCAGTATATGTTTGTTGATAGACTGATTGGCTGTGCCTACTCTTTCGTAAATCTTGGTGTATATATGGAAAATCTCAAGAGTAAATTTGTTTTATTATGTCCTAAATTTGGCCTTTAATTGATATGATTCTATTACTCTTATGATAAGGCAAAAATGAACCATGTGGAAATGTATTAAAAGGGATAGAAATGTGGCTTTTTAAATATATATTTCATTCTTGTCTATTACTTTTTATTATATTACTATAGTTAGGAAATCAATACTTTAGTATATTTGAGACCTCTTGCTATATAAATATATAAAGAAAGTTTGCTAGTGGCTGAGAGCAGCTAGTTAAATGAAGTTCATCTCCAGAGCTGCTATCCCTAGATGTCACTTATTAGGTAATAAGTCTTTTGAGCTAGGAAATACATCAAACTGTTAATTTTCAAAAAAGTGACATACTGTGGGTAACTAAGATTTCTTTAGAGAGGTTGCATGTGAGTCTGATGTAAGTAAAACATATTATTACTTTTCCAAGACAGGTTTTCCTGGGTATTAGGCCTTTTTTATTTCACAATTTTCCTCCAACTTCCTGCCTTTTTGATCATTTCTTTATGGCTAATCACTTTCTAAGACTGGGGATATAAGGATTAACAGGGGAAAATGAAATGTAATATGAAGTTTCTACTACACCTAAAAATGACAGTTAAGTACTACTGTGTTTGATTCTTACTATGTATCAAGAACTATAGTAAATGCTGCTATGTGCATTGTGCATTATCTCATTAAATTCTCACACCAACCCTGCAAACCTAAGTTGGAAGAATTAAAATTTGGCAAAGTAAAATAAGCTGTCACAGTAATGTAATTGCAGCTGATTTCTTATTTCTCATATTTTAAAATGACAAAAATATGGTTTGAGTGAAGTTGGGAATGAGAGACCAAATGGAAAATTTGAGTTTATCTTTGCAGTTGATTTTTGCACCCCCAAATCTTTCTGCTCATGGATTATAGACAACATACTGAATAACTCCTATCATATTTCACAAGAGTTTATAATCATCTGGCATCTTTTGCCATACCATTGAAAAATTAATTAAAATTAAATAATATTCATTTATTCATGCTTCAGGAACAATTAAAGTTATGTTAAGCATAAAAAGAAAAATTTAAATCAATGTTGCAATTAGACATGTAAATAAAAGTTATATCATCATAATCAGAGATATAATTGATATGAACATACAATGAACAAAAAAAGAGATGGAGTATTTAAACAAATAACTTGTCTTAGAGAAACCAAGCAAGAAGTTCTGAAGAGGTACCAGTGGAATAGGTACTAAATGATATGTATGAGTCTGCCAGTTGAATTCTTAAAGGCACAATAAAAATTTTGAAGCCCATAGTAGCAGTGGACCCAGAAAGCTACTTAAAAGAATGAATGTTTAGAAAACCATAAAAATAGAACCTAAGAGATCAGAGTTAGAAGAACACAACCCTTGGGCATTTGCCCCTGGACTTTAAAATCTGCTGCCATGACAAGAAATTAACTTGTGTATGTATATTTGATGGAAGCTTGAGAATGGTGAATAAAGGCAGTATAGAAAATAAAATAGTAAGAAAACTGCTATTCTGAAGTAATATGTGGCTATTCATTACCATTTGTTCAGATCCTGTTTCTTTCTGTGTTGAATGAGGCACAAGTCATAACAATTCTATTACTCTAAACATTTGCAATTCATTCCTCAGTAATGTGACAAGGATTGTCTTTATTCTGCTCTCTACTCCTCAATTGCCTTTCAATTCTTGACAATCATATTAATCAGAAGAACAATGGAATATTATTCATTACCCTTGAACTTCTGGAAAGTACTAATTTGAGATAAGCTCCAAAAGATCTTTCGGGTATTGTTGTGGTACACAGAATATTGGAAAAAAGTAAAATCAAGACTAGAGCACGTTTTACTTTTCCAGATCCACTTGGCACAAGTGCAAAAGAAACCACAGATGGGAGCTCACAGATGGAAGCCTACTGATCATACAGCTGTTTCTTTGTTGGTACAGAAAAGCAATTGTGGGTGGGAACAACAGAGGAAGAGACAATATTAGAATGCAATGGCATTTTAATTATACCTACCATGATCCTAATGTTCTGTGTGTGGTGAATTGTTTAGGGAGTTGTCTTGAAATTAGAATCCAATCCTGCAAACTTGAATCAATTAAAACAGGACTGTTGGAAATATACTGAGAAGCAAATCTGAAAAAGATTTTCTAGTAATCTTGTTTTGTAATGTTTAAATTTCCTCTGATGACTATTGGGCGGAGAGAAGTAAGACAGAAGGCCAACAGATTAACTGCCCTATTTCTGTTCTGTAGGAATGTTCATCAAAGAACATCTTTAGCTCACTGAATTATTTAAACTGTTTCTGGATCCTCCCACAGAAGCCAGACTGGGTAAACATGAGTCCTACTTGCCTGAAAGAGGTAATATGACTCTAGGATAGTGGTAGCATCACCATTTTCCAGGAATGGAAACTTGAGAGCCAAATAAGTAGGTACTTACCAAGAATCATACTGAATTTCATTTGCTAAGTATATATGAGCCTATATTAAGCACAGAGGTGAGAGATAGTGGTCTTGTCCTCCTGGAACTTGTTGTCTAGTAAGATAAACATACTATGCTACTGAATCCATTATGTAATGATAAAAGTAAGAAAATAATGCAAAGTAAACAGTGATATAAGACAATGTAAGAGGCAAAACTAGAAAGATTAAGAGTCAACAAAGGTTTTCCCATGTCACTTAAAACTTGCATCCTGAACAGAGTCATAGTCAAAGAGGGAAGATTTTAAAAATTTGTAAGAAAGGGAGACAGTTTGTACAGGGCTAGTAACTGACAGGAGTGTGATTTGTTTGAGTTGCTGAGAGAAGACCAACACCAATGTGAATAGAATATGGAGAGCTGGCACCTGAGGCCAGGGATGTGAGCAGGGATTACAATGACAGTCCTGTAGACTGTGGATTTCATTTTGCTTTATTACTAGACCAATAAAAAACCCCAAAGATTTTAAACTGAAGAGTGGCATGCTCTGATATGAACATTTTTAAAAGGTTGATTTGCTGGTAGCACGTGTATACACTGATTTGGAAAGTGGCAAGTGTGGCATTACATTTAACCAAGAGGGGCTTGTATCTCTGGAAAAAGAATTTCACAGACACAAGAGGAATCACATTGACAAGGTATGGTGAATAAGTAGTTACGAATTACAGATGAGGAAGTCATGCTCATGCTGACCCAGAGTTTTGTCAATGAAGAAATGGTTATTTGGTGGTATTTGAGGCCCAATGTGAAGATCAAAGACAAGGTCCAAGCTTGATCAGTAGGATCAGGGAAACACTGTTGTGAGTTTGAGTTCAGACAGTTGAGTGTGAGGTGCCTCCAACAGACACCCAAGTGATACGACAAAAACGAAAGAGGGAAACAGTGAAGACAAATTTTGAATTTTCGATCTGCTACTTCCTATCTATGACACCTTGAAGAAATTTTAAGATATCTTCTAGCAACAATTTCCTTATATGTAAGAAGGGCATCTCCACTTGGCTATTATGATAGTTAAGGGAAGATACAAGTCATCCTGGCAACAATAGATGCTTGGGACTGTGGTAGCATACGGTGGTATAGGAAAGGGAATAATAGGTAGGCTGAGGGTATTCTTTATCATTCTTTTATTGCTTAAGTTTTATAAAAAAATTAAAAGTTGATAATAGACTAAATAATGTATCCATATACAGCCTTCAACATAACATAACGATCAGTCAATAAATGTCAGCTGTTTGGACAGAGACTTGTTGCTAAGATAGAGTTCTGGTCTATAGAGCTGACCTGGTGATTCCTGTAGTGACAAAACTGGAAAGTAGATGAAATCATCTGGAGAAATAATATAGGTAAAAAGATGGCCAAGCATTGAATTTTGAAGAAGCACAACTGTTAAAGGTCAAACAGAGATTGAATCATAAAAGGAGTCTTAGAACAAATTCTGAAGAGGACCAGAAAGAGGTCGAAGGTAGACTATCAGATTTTTCAACTGTGCCCTGAATGTACAGAACTGACAGAGTAGAAAACCTTCAAGCAACTTAACCATCTCTACTCCAGTCACCTTGGTTTTGTATCTAGGCAAAATCTGGGGCTCTAACTCTAAGGTATGAGGAAAGCTCTGCCCATGTGGTATATTTAGTCTTCTCAAGTTGGCAACATGATATGTAAAAAGATACCACTGATATCACAGAGGAAAACAAGAGGTACAAAGAAAGTTGATTTCATTTTGTTCTCTCTTCTTTCAGTGCTGACCAATTTATAGTGTTTTCAGCAAAAATTATTTTCTTGAATTGTAATCTTATAGACAGTAACTTTCATCACAATATTTTCATAAAAATTGCCATTTCCCCCTTGTACTTGAAAACAAATGATGGTTATTTAACCCTCATAAAAAAGAGATGAGTCTTGTTTATAATATTATAATGAAACGGTTAATAACACCACTTCATTTCATGTAACAAGAAAACTTCCAAAAGGAGAGAGATTCACTCAGTGCTGCTTTTCATTATGTAGCATTTTATCATAAGAAATTTTTTAAGTGATAATTTTTATTAAGAAATAAAACAACCCTAATCATAGCATGAGGAGACCAGGAATTGAAGGAAGTTAGTGGTTTGCCAAGAACTTGTAATTTAGCATAATATTCTGAAGGGTAGGAGTCAACATCACACATGATGTCTCTATTTTGGGCCAAGAATACCCCAAAGAAGGATAACAGATGCTCTGTTTAACCTGCTGAACTTCAATTATTTATATTCAGGGTAGAGTCAAGTATAAGGTTAAAGTCCTGTGTTTGTTAACTTTATCCTCAAACTGACCCTGTTTTAATTGTAGCAAATTATTTGCTTCTATGAACATTATTCTCCTCATCTTTGAAGGGTGATATTAGTCCTATCATCTCTAACGGCTGTTAGGAATAATGCTAAGTTCATACAGGTAAAAACCCTTGGCATACAGAGTATTCATGTAGTGCAGCCAAGACTTAAGCATGGAAAGTCTTCCAGAAGAACTGTAAATCTGTTCATTTTCATCTGTCCTTGTGCATATAGAAATGCCCTTCTGTTCTCCTTGATCTCCTCCCAAATTTCAATATTGGCTTTGCAAACATTACAGGTATAACTCTCAATCAACAAACAGATATGCCAAACAGATTTTTTTATTTGCCTTAAACTCATCTTGATTTATATTCTAAGGAATTATTTGTCCAGGGAGGGTAGAAACTTGATCACCATCAGTTTAAGGATCTGTTTTCCTTTTTCTCTCTTTCTCTGGGTTTAGAAGCTAGTGTGGAAGGCATGCACAATGCCAAAGCTTTAAGAAGATGGACATTTGGAGCTGTGGATCCAACTCAGCTGCAGAGCACTTCCCTGGTATGTGTAAAGCCCTGGATTCTTTTGCAAGGCCATTAGTCCTGAAAAGGGAGGAAAATTTGTCCCCATGTACATACGGAGTTGCTTCCAGGTCCGTGCTCTGGCCTAGGCTTGATCATCCACCTTCCCGAGGGCACATCTGAAGCATGCTTCTTTTCTGCCAGGCTCCCTCTGCGGGATGTATCAAATGTCATAACACAGGACTCCTCTTGGAGAGAGGAGCTATGCTTTCTACTCAGTTTCCCCAGTTATTTTGTCTACCTTCCATAAGTCAACAGCTCTCCTATGACCTTAGATTTTGAAATATAAAAACCAAAGACTCTCAAGTCACTTCTGCTCACTTATCTGTCACACTCCTCATTAGTGGGAATGAATACAAAGCCAGTGAACTACCTGGTGAGAGAAAGGAGAAGGAGACTAGTTGAGGACCTACCAAGAGTCAGGATCCCAATGACTCTCCTACCCCTCAAATTTACATGTATGGTATGAAGTTAATGCCCTTGACCATGGAGCACACTGAGGTCATATGCAGTAAATGAACTTTCATGTAAAATGTATCATGTATGTGCACGTCAGCAGGAAGATATTTTAAAAGTGCAAGTTTTGGAGTTTTCTTGGAATGGAGCATGGCTGTATATGCCGACTTGATGAATTTTAAAATCTCCCTTAATTATCTAAAGACAGCTCATCTAGCTAGAGGAATCTCGAAGTTAAAATAGATATCACATTAAAGATACATACAATGCCCATATATTATTACTTTTGGATATTTAAGCTTTAACTACAGTCCTAACTCCATGCTTTTCAGCATTGTAAGAATTTTTCTTTACTTTTTCTGGACAAAATCTATAGAATTTACCAAGAAGGAAACAATTCTTATGTTCATTCCTATGGGCCACTCTTATAAATACGGCTTTTCATTTTACATTCTGGATTCACAGCAATTGGAGGAAAATAATTTGAAATTTGGTTTCCAGGGGGGACAAAAGGGATCGAAGCATTATTTACCTACTCTACTGAAGCAGACCTTGGTGGCCATCTGGTGCACCATGTTTCTGGGTAATTAACATGCACTCACATTTCTATTTAGTTTCCTTTTTGAAGTGAATCTGAAAATGTGTGCTAACAGACTGCCTGTATTACAAAGGAGCCAATGTTAAAAAAAATGATTACACTCATTCTCTTGCAAAAAAAAAAAACAATGAAAAATAAAAACCCAAACTTTGTTTTGCCACCAAAGACAGAAGCTGCCCTGATAGAAGCCAAAGACTCTGGGTCCCAGACAAAATCACTTGTTCTTTTTAGTCACCACATTTGGTGAGCAATGTTATAAGTGCATATTCCCCTTTCCTTCCATCAGCCTTGTCATGCAGAGCCTTGGGGAGAACATTTACATGATCAAATATTCACAGCCACAGTGGTGCAGCCCCATTCATGGACCGAATGGAATCTAGGATTAGTCCTCAGAGTTTAACAGCTTGAGTTTGTTTTTCCAAATGACTTTATCATAACTATAAATTCAAGTGAATCAACCTATTGGATTGTAGCTTTGAGAGGCTGTGTGTTGGCAATACATTTGTGATTTAATCTATAGGGAAAAGAAATTATTCTTCTTGGCGTAAAGCCTTCCAGAAGAAATCAGCAAATAGGTCACATACACAAGTCTAAACCATTTCTTACAGGAAGATTTTACTTTACAGTACGTCAGTATAATTGCATCATCCACAAAATATCTGGATGTATTTTAAGTCAACCTGAATGAATAGATGAGAAAACTCAGGCTGTCACAATTAATTTAAGTGAGAATATTTGTTACATAAGTAAACATTTGCAGATGAAAAAATTGTGCAGTAGTGTGGCAATTAAAGGAAGATTTGTACAAGAATGCTAATCTCACAGCATGGACCTTGGTAACTAAATTGGTGGCTTATAATCCAAATTGATAGTTTTATTTTTTTTAATGCAGAAAGACTTGCTTTTTTGGGCTGAGCACAGATTGTTGTTTGATTTAAAAGCAATTATCATTTAAGATTTTTTTTTTTTGAGACAGGGTCTCGCTTTGTAGTTCAGGCTGGCCCTGAGCTCACTATGTAGGCCAGGCAAGCCTCGAACTCAGCAATCCTCCTGCCCCTGCCTCCCGAGTGCTGGGATTGGAGGCGTGAGCCACCACACCCGGCAAAGATTTTTTTTTTTTTTTTGACAGGGTCTCGCTTTGTAGTTCAGGCTGGCCCTGAGCTCACTATGTAGCCCAGGCAAGCCTTGAACTCAGCAATCCTCCTGTCTCTGCCTCCCAAGTGCTGGGATGACAGGCACGAGCCACCACGCCTGGCTCATTTAAGATTTTATATAGAGCTGTATAAGAGAAGTATTTGAGAGGAATTATTGTAACAGTTCTTTTCAGATGTTTACTTTTACAGTCTTCATGTTTATTCATTTAGTTGTACCTTAAACTGATATGGCAACTAAATTCATTGAATCTTTCTTACCTCTTTTCCTTGAGTTATTTTATATGTGTCCAAATTCTACTTTTAAGACAGAAGGATGAATACAAAGATGCATAAGATAATAAGAACAAAATAGGGTTACACACCACAAGGGAAAAGAGACAAAGCAATGTAAAAACCATACAGGTGTGTGCATTAGTACTGTAAAGTTAAATCTCTCAGCAAGAAATTGTTCAGACTTGTATATGTGATCTATTTGCTGATTTTTGTGGAGATGAGTACCTGTCTGTGTGTGTGCCTGTGCATGTGCATGTGTGTATATAAGAGTGTGTGTGCATATGTAGTGTACTTGAGAGAATGGGATTTGGAACATCCAAAGATTTATAAGGATAAAGATTCACAAAACAAGGTAAAATTATTGTGTTGTGTTGTCACTCAAGTTCTGTAACACTACAGAGAAAGCCACAGTTTGGGACTAAGGTTTAATATCACACTTCGCTAATGAGACCTTAAATCTTCAACTAAGAAGGAAATTCAAGACTTCAAGTTCAAATGTTGGTGCCACATCCCCAAGGCAAATATGGATCTTTTACTCTTTTTGTGTAAAATGAGTGAAAAAATGTGTTTCAATTATTATTCATCTGTGTGATATTTATGTATTATTTATATGTGTCAATTGTTATTTAAATCCTTTAGACATCTATTATCTTTTACAAATGATCAAAGGAAAGACTGTTAGAGCCTCTTCCTTAGAAGAGGTGGTATGTTATACTCCTACAGTTAGAAATCGAAGGAGGAAATCCTGCCGAAAAAATGTTTTCAGCATGTTATTCTGATCTGTTCAACCCATTTACTCTTTGCCTGAGTTACAGGAAAAGAAACAAAGCTAGTTTTGCTATACCCTGTAAAAAATGCTTGCTGTTCTCCTTAAGGCTAAAGTGGGCTCAAATGCTTTTATATATGTTAATATGCCAATAGATTATTTATAGAATATAGGATAGACAGTATATGGTATAGTATAGATAGAAACTGCAAATGAATAATTCTTGATGTTGCATTTATTACAAAATTGTCATGAAAATAGATACACTGGTTTTAAGTCTTATCTGGGTTTTAAGTCAGCTATTTCATCAACTAGCTGGATGACTTTGGACATATCATAACAGGATGTATAAAATAAAGTGTTCAAGTTAGGTGAATCCAAAGGTTTTGTGTGTGTGTGTGTGTGTGTGTGTGTCTGTGTGTGTATGGTGTTTACTCTTCCAATTACCTTTATGCTCTAGGACTCTAGAATTCATGGAGATGTCCTAGTTTAGGAAGAGGTGTCTAAAGAAGAGATCTGAGTGAGTCATGATCCAGGATTCCTAAAAGGGCCAAGTCACTTTGATCAGCTACACTTTCCATTGAGTTTTAGTGTCAGAGTCCCATTTTCAAACTTTAATGCTTGCAAACATCTGTCTCTGATAAAAGGCAGGATTAATAAACTCAAGTATAATCTACTCTGGAAAAAGCAATGTATTGTTTTGCTATTTTTATTATAAAATGTTATATGCAGTAAATTTTCTAAGACTTTAAGTGCATTTTAACTTTTGTCTATAAGCTAATATGATCTAATATGATTGTAAAACAAGGAAATCAAGAAATAAAACATTGCTGCAATGTGGAATTTCTCTCATATCCTTTACCATTCTCTTCACTCTCTACTCATTATAAAGTAACGATGACCCTGATTTTTGGTGCTTTTCTTCATCCTTTATAGTATTTATCTCCTCTGTACATGACCTTAAAAGATATGTTAGTTCTGCCTGTTCTCAAATTCTACATAAAAGAATAATGTTGTAATTATTATTTTATGACTTGCTTTCCTTTGCTCACATACTTTTAAGTTTATACATCTATAGTTTGCTCAAATCCATTTCAATATAGTATCCCACTGTAGTAACATAAAACATTACATTTACCCATGCTACTAATTGTCAATATGTGGATTCTTTCCAAAAGTTGCTATTTATATTCAATATTGCTGATTATTATTAAAAAGGAACCTTGGTATGCATAATCAAACATATCTTTAAGGTATGTATGTAAGAATTGAATTATGGGTCATAATTTAGTTTTATTGAATTATTAGATCATATTCAGCATAGATGCATTTTTGCCACATAAAGATGCAGTTTTCTAAAGTTGCTGTAACAATGTATATACTAAGATAAGTGGAAGAGTTTCTATCTGTATAATGTATATTCTCTCCTATATTAAAGATTGTCAGATTTTTATTTCTCCTCAAGTTGATGAGTATAATGGGGTATTATCCTGCCTTTACACTGTATTTTCTTAATGATTAATTGTGCTGAGTGTATTCTCATTTTGTTACAGGCTTTGGATTTCTGCTTCTATGAGGTCCTTACTCAAATCATTTGTTCATTTTCTTTTGAGTTGTCTATGCTTTTCAAATTACAGATTAAGAGGTTCTTATCTATTCTGAAAAATGTTTTTTTGTTTGTTTGTTTTGGTCACTATGTTTAAATACCTTGAGATAATGCCACAGTGTTCTTTTTTAATCTTAGGAAATGTCTTTTAATGAGCAAAAATTTTAATTTTGATATTATTGAATTGATCAATTTTACTCTACTACAATTTGTATATTTCTTAAGAATCCCTTTGTAGATTTTGAGCAAACCAGGAATAAAAGGAAAACTTAACTTGATAAAGGATATCTATAAAAACCTCTGTCTTGGGTGATTTCCTGTTAAAATTTAGCATTCCTTGAGATTCTGGGAAGATGATGGAGATGTAACAAAACTAGGACCTTTCCCTCTTCGTAATTTGTTGTTCCCAAGCTGAAATACAGCAGTTTGGGGGTGGAAAGGCAGGGAATTTTTCCCTCCAAAACCAAACAAACAGAAAAAGCTCTGAGGCAAGTATGGAAGAGAGCAAAAGAACATCAAAGAAGGAGGGAGGGGGCAAGCGAGAGAGTCTGCTATCCCTGAGCTGAGACTCCATTCAGGGGAGGGGTCGCCAACCCACAGAGACCACTGCGCCCATGACATGAGACTGATGGTCCATGGCCCACCTCTGAGAGGCAGCTTCAACATGGAGCAGGGCCCAGGGGGACCACAGCAGCTGATGCTTTAAACACTTATAAACTTGGTTCCAAAAGAAGACAAAGGATCAGTTCGGTGAAGCAAGGAAGCACTGCCCAGGCTCCTAGGAACAGATATTTTGCAGCCCAGAGGGCTTCTCTGAACCTCACCAAGAACACCAGCAGCAAGATCTGTACACAGCATTCCTGCAGTTGGAGTCTTGCATCTGGCTTTGCCACACCACGGGTCCACACCTTCAACAGCTTATTGTTAATGGACTTTATTTTATTCTATTCTTTTTTTTCTACTGTTGTTGTTGTTTTTTCTTTTTATTTTCTCCTTATTCTTCTGTTCTTCACTCTTCTATTATCTTATTGCTGCCTGCCCAAGTTTGGAGTATTCTTTCTTCTTCCAATCACTCTTATTTTTCAAGAGAGGGAAAATAGTGCCCTGTTGCCCAATGCTGCAACTCTCCCTTAGTTTTCTCACCTTCATTTCTCTAGTCAGTATGTGCTACATAAGTTAATGCATACAGTCTTCCCTTCTCTCTCTTCTGTACTATTACAAAACAGTGAATATAGATGTTAGTGGCCCTACTGCTGTTAGTCTTTTCTGTTTTGTATTTGTCCCATCTGTCTCTTTTGTCCTCTAGCTTCTATCAGTCTCCCAGGGTCTTGTGATCTTTACATCCTCTAATTCTATTTCTAACCTCTCGCTCTATCTCTCTACCATCCAAAACCATGGTAACATTTTTAGTTCCAAAGGATTGTGCCTGAATGTGGTAAATATATTTTGTGGTTAGTTCTAAGTCTACACATATCATCACAGCAGCCCAGGTAGAAACCCAAAAAGATCAGTAAGGACAAAGGCTGAGAAATGAGGAAAAATTCAAAATCTCAGATGCAAAAATCCCCACCCCAGGGGAGTTCAGGGAAAAGAGAAATAGAGCATATGGGAGCTCAACAAGCAGGACTCTCTGAGATGGTAACAAAAGCAGATCTAGTGAAATGGAAATTAGAACTGATCTGAGTTGAGTGAGGACAGAGATACTATCTGAAGTAAATGTTATGATTAAAAGAGCTAAAGAGGAGATCAGGGACATGATAATATTTGAGATAGCAAAAGCAATGGAACCTTTTAAACAGCTACAAATAGAGGTCCGGGTGATTAAGAAAGAGAGTCAAAGTTTGGGAGATAGGATGAATCAGGTAAAATGCCGAATTTCAGACCTAGAGGACAGGATAGCAAACAATGAATAGGAAAGGCATAATTTATGGAAAATAGAAAGCGACTATAAGAAATCAATCCAACAACTCCTAGATGGTTCAAAAAAGAAAAATGTAAGATTAATTTGAGTCACTGAGAAAGCAGGAGATAAAGTAGAAGACATAAAACACTGTTCAGAGATAATGGCAGAAAACTTCACAGGAAAAGGCAAAGAATTGGACTTACAGATATATGAAGCATACAGGACTCCAAATGGTCAGTCATGATATAAAAAATCTATACCCAGGCATAAAATTATAAAGTTTCCAAATATTAAAAAAAGGAACAAAGTAGCAAGCAGCTAGAGAAAACAGTCACATACAAAGGTAAGCCCATCAGGATCACAGCAGACTTCTTAACCCAAACACTCAATGCAAGGAGAGCCTGAACTGAAGTATTTCATCTTGAAGGGAAACAACCTCCAATCTAGATTGATGTACCCTACAAAACTATCTTTCATAGTTGAGAGAAATAAGAATGACAAAGAATACCTAAAAAGCTTCACAAATATAAAACCTACACTCTAAAACATTCTTAAGTGTATCTTGGAGAAAAACAATGAAAGGAACAAATCTATGAGAACCAACAGAGTCAACCCATTGGGCCAAACAAGAAACTGATGGGGAAGGGGCAAGAAAAAAGAAGAAAACAGCCAAGAATAGGAAAACATGGCAGATCAAAGTCTGTTCATATCAGTCATAACCATTAATGTCAATGGACTCAATGCATCAATTAAAAGACACAGACTGGCAGAATGGATCAAGAAGCAAGATGGTGCAATCTGCTGCATATAGTAAATACACTTAATTCAGAAAGAAATCCATAGTCTGAAAGTAAAAGGATGAGAAACAATCCTCCATGCCACAGGAAACTGCAAAAAGCAGGAGTGGCCATCTTATTTGCAGAAAAATAGATTTCAAACCAAAACTGATTAAGAGAGACAAAGAAGGCCACCATCTGTTTCCGGCGGACTGAAGGGAGCGGCGTGGACCCTGCTGCGGGCCGCTGTCATTTCCGGCGGACTGAAGGTCATCCACTGGCCCACTGTATCCCGGAGCTGTGCAGTGAGAAGTCAGTACGGACCCTGGGTGCCAGCTGCACCATGGAGGGTTGAGGGCCTCCGCCCAGCCCCACCCCCACCCCGGGAGCTGTGTTGTGAGGACCCAGGCCCTAGAGGAGCTGGAGCCATCTCCTGCATCCCTCCACAGGAGGCGTGCTCCTGGAGCTGCAATGAGACACCAGGCAAGATTAAAAAAAAGGGGGGGGCGGAATATAGCTTCTATTTTGCCATCTACTCCTAGATCCCTCTATTCACCTATTGTCCCAAACCCTCTCCTATCTTCCTGTCAGAAACAATACCCAGAAGTAAAAGATTGTTAGGCTGCCCTATTTCTTCTTCTGTACTATTATAAGAAGCTGTGCAAAGCCTCCAACAGTCTTACAGCATATAGTTGGTACTGTTGTACATATGCCCTTTTATCCTGTAGAACCCGCTGGCATATATGAGGTTCTAGGGTATAGGTGATCTTCCTAAATCTGCTAATCCTATTACATTCTCTACCTATCTCCCTACCTCCCTGATTCCCCAGCGACCTTTTATCCCCAAAGCATTTGGGGGGGCTATATTTACAATCTGTATGTTGTATACACATTGCTGATTAATTCTAAATTTTGGCATAGGGACATAGAGATACCTCATAAGCTCAAAGTCTCTAAAATAGAATTTAACAAAACTTTTTATCTTATTTACTGTGTTTAATACTGATACTGGCATTTATTATATTATGGTAACAAACATGATGTGATTGTTCTGCTCAAATACCTCCCATGATGTGTCAGAACTGAGAACTCTCAAGGGTCATTACAGATTCAAGGAGGACCTCCAGGAAAGTGCCACATCCAAAGGGCCCCAGATAATAGAAAGAGACCTGCAACAAACATTGCCCTGTCATCAGACAAAGAAGAGCATTAATAATAACAAAAGAGTAGAAATGAGAAAATACACAAAAAACCAGACACAAAGATCACCATCACAGGGAAATTCAGAGAAAAGGGAAATAGGGCAAACTCAAATGCAAACACCAGGACTCTTGGAGATGGGAACTAAAGAAGATCTAGAAAAATGGAAATCAGAATTCATCTCTGAGATCAAAACAGATATACTGTCCACAGTTAAAGACATCATTAAAGAAGAGATCAGTGAGATGATAGAATCCAAGATAGCAGAAGCAATGGAACCTTTTAAACAGCTTCAAGCAGAGCTCCAGGGAATGATGAAGGAGAACGAAAGCTTGCGAAGTAGGAGGAATAAAGCAGAGAACCGAATCTCAGACCTAGAGGACAGCATAGCAGCCAGCGAGCAGGAAAGGTATAATCTATGTAAAAAAGCAAGGGACCATGAGAAATCAATTCAACAGCTTCTAGATGACTCAAAGAAAAATAACATAAGACTGATTGGAGTCACTGAGGAAGCAGGAGACAGTGTA
>PVIC010008006.1:0-49364 GCA_004025085.1 Thryonomys swinderianus | reverse complement strand
CCAGGGGCAGCGAGTGGGCGCCTACTGTGCACATCCGGCCTGGTGAGGCTTGGAGAGGGTGTGGAGCAGCCGCGCGATGGTGCTGAGGAGGTGGGACTTCGGGGGAGAGTAGGGACGCGACAGTCTGTTGGAAAGTTGCTGTGCCTCACCCAGGTTCAGACGCCCCCAAAGTGCAGCTCTCAGCAGGCCTCACTGATCACCTTTTACATTATTACTCCTATCATTTGGGGATATTTTAACTTTAGAAATGAAATGAGTTCTTTCAAAAGAATTCAAATAAGGGATAAGTTTATAAAGTAAAAAATGACTTTAAAATGATATGTGAGGGCCAGGGATTTAGCTCAGTGGTTTCGGTGCCTATCTAGCAAGTGTGAGGTCCCTGATTCAATCACAGGTAACCTCATACCACAATTCCGGGCGGTGACTCATGCTCACCAGCAATTAGTACTGCATACTATAATTTCAGGTATGGTGGCTCACGCCTGTAATCCCAGCACTCTGGAGGCAGAGGCAAGAGGACTGCCGAGTTAGAGGCTTGCCTGGGCTACATAATGAGCTCAGGGCCAGCCTGAACTACAAGGCAAGACCCTGTCTCAAAAAAGAAAAGAAATGTGACGTACATCCTCCTTCTCTAAAGATAAACACTATTCATTTTTCCAGAACAACCTGTGCACACAGCAACACTTCACTCTTTCTCAAGGGAAAAAAACATCAAAGTGTAATATTAATGGGTAACTTTTTAAAAATTTAATATATTGTGTACCCTTTCCCAGATGAGTACATAGAGATCTACTACATCTATTTAAGAATCACACAGGGGGCCGGAGGGTTAGCTCAGTGGTTCCGGCGCCTACCTCGCAAGCGGAAGGTCCTGAGTTCGATCCCCAGTAACCACATAAAATGCTGGCGTGGAGACACGCCCACCAACAATCAACACCGCATACCACAATGCCGGACGTGGTGGCTCACCCCTGTCATCCCAGCACTCGGGAGGCAGAGACAGGAGGATTGCTGAGTTCGCGGTGGCTTGCCTGGGCACCATAGTGAGCTCAGGGCCAGCCTGAACTACAAAGTGAGACCCTGTCTCAAAAAAAAAAAAAGAATCACACAGGATCCCATTGTGTGGATTATCAGGTTACTGTGGTTTATTTAACAAATTCTCTGAGTGGAGTGTTAGAAGTGTCCAACTTTTTGCTATAGTAAATAATATAATGAATACGTTTATTTCTGTCATAATTTTGTGAGCATTTCTATAGGATAAACTCTTATGTGTGGAATTTTGGGTTCAACAGTTCTACACATTCTAATTTTAATAGACTGACAGTGCTAAATTTACCCTTATGGAAGTGTCTCTTTTCCCCACGTCTTTGCCACCTAGGGTATCGGCAGCATTTGTCACCTTTCTGAATCTGATAGGAAAACTATAGCTCATTACTGTTGTGCTTTACTTGTTACTGAAAAGAGTATCCTTTGATATGCTGTGGCAGTTTGTATTGCAAGTACCTTCTATTAATTTCTTCTATGAATGTATATAAATAGTCCTGTTTTTCTAATGAGCTGATGGATATATATTCTATTTACAAGACAGTAATTTTAAAAGGCACACAGAGCTCCTTGCTAAGAAATATTTCTAAATTTTTGGCGTATTCAGAGAGCCAGACCAGCTGCAAGTCTTAAGGACATTGTGTCTTGTCAGAGTGGCGATGTAGAAGGCGAAAGCAGTCGGAGCAGTGTTAGTGTTTAACACGCTAAACTTGGAAATTAGAGACACCAGTAATCAGAAAGCTTTGTGATGATACATTACTTCAAGAAAGATTCAAGGAAGGAGCAGTTCAAGAGAGACACCAGTTTATGACACAGAACCAGAGGGATGGTGACGCAAAATCAGGATGGTGCTGCCTTGGGCACCCCACTCCTTTGGGTTAAATCAGCACTGAGCTTGGGGAACACAGTAATTATCGTCAGAGCTCGGTGGCTACCGTGCT
Source organism: Thryonomys swinderianus (assembly GCA_004025085.1). Taxonomy (NCBI): domain Eukaryota; kingdom Metazoa; phylum Chordata; class Mammalia; order Rodentia; family Thryonomyidae; genus Thryonomys; species Thryonomys swinderianus. Next base: position 47,379 of record PVIC010008006.1, on the reverse strand, counting down.
TGCCCCGAGTGTGCCTTTACTGCTTCTATTGACATACATAAATTAATAGTGTATTAAACTGTATATCTGTACAGGGATCCCCAACATCTGAGCCACGTACTGGTACATGTCTGTCTGTGTCCTGTTAGGAGCTGGGGTGCACAGCAGAAGTGAGCAGTGGGCAGGCATGTGGGACCTCATCTGGATTTACGGCCACTCCTCCTCACTAACATCACCTCCCAAGCTTTATGCCCGCCAGGTCAGCATGGCATTGAATTCTCTCAGGAGTGGGATCCTACGGTCCCGTTCTTAGATAAAATCGTCTTCTACAAAACTGATCCTTGCTGTCAGGAAGGTCGGGAACCACTTAGTATATTCCACTGCATGAGTCTGGGGTTTCTTAATCGATCCTCTGGAGTACTTAACAAAATCTCGAGTCTTGTCACAGTTCTCCTAAGAGATCACACCGGAAGCAAACACAGATGTGCTCATGTGCTTATGGGGTGAGCAGGCAGAGGAGGCGGTAGCAGTGGATGACTACTCAGCAGCTGCCTCACCAGGACGATGCCAACGTGGACAGAGAAGCCCCCCAGGTGGTCCCAGAGTAGTGTCCAACCCAATGTGAGCACGGCACCATTTACACACCAACACTCGCACAACAGGAAAGTGTGCAAATCTAAAGCCAGGTCTGAAATGTGAGTTGCCAAGGACAGGCGCAGCTAGGTCGCTTCTACTTTGGCAGGTGGGGTTTCTCCCTAGGGAACATTTTGGCTACCGATTTTCAGTTTTGGCCTCCCGCAGGAACCCTTGCGTGCCCCCTTCCGGGCTGTAGAGGACCAAGTCAGTCCCCTCGTGATTCTCTGCTGGGTTCTCTCTGGTGACTGGTCAGTCCCTAAGCCCTGCCTCACTGGTCCTGTAGCATTCTCCAGGGCAAGAGACTGGAAACAGGCATTTCCCAACAAGGAAAATATGTGAGATTGAGTTCCCAAGTTATGTTTCATGTTTACAACGGTCTTCTCATCATCGTTAGTTGGATTAAATTTAGTGATTACAAAGATTTTTGTTTTTATCAATAATACCCTTGATCTTAAAAACAAGAGCAATTTAAACAGACCCAGATGCTCTAAACTTCACCACATGTTTGCTGTAGTTGTTTTAATCGCATTGTATTTGAGGCTATCCTTTAAATCAATTAAATATGAACAGTATTCTTATGACCATGTCCCCCCAGGTTCTCACAGTAACATGCTTTAAGTTATATGATTGCAGAATTTTGAAAGATAAATGCACATTTTTAATTGTTATGTTATCCCCCACGCTTGTGACACAGGTATGTCCCCTATCAAAACCTATGCAGAAACCCAAATGTCATCTCAGAGAAAAATTACCCTGGACCTGTAAAATCATTGGATTTTAAGTCATTTGTGTTCATTGTTTTTAAGAAAGAGTCTTTTCTTCCTTTAAAATGGATCATTTAGTTGCATTACTAACACTATAATTATCAACGACTCTTTGTCAGTGTAATTCAACCAAGACTTACTGAGCGTTTGTTGACTTTCTGTAAACATTTCCTCCATTTTTAAATCAAAGCAACTTCCGTGACTTGGGTCATGTGACAGTGTATCTTGGGGGAGGAGAGGAGAAAAGGGAAAAAGTAAGTTTGAGGTCTCACATTGTATGTTTAGAGAGAAGAAAGCCATGAATTGAATTCTGATTGAATATCCTTGGGTACCTTGAGAGTTTGACTTCATTTGAATTTTAGATTTCTCATCTATGAAGTAGCTCCTACTACAACCTTGTTTGAGAAAACACCTCCTATCACGTTGGTGGGTACTACTTGCAACAAGGGACCTGCAGAGCTGGAGCTGCCTCCAATTTGTGAGAGATGGAGCCTCCTTTAGAAGCTAAGGTTCTCTGTGGGGTTCCTTGGTCTTACAGAAGAAGGAGAACCCAAGAGCTTCTTGCTAGAATCACAGGGAGGCTATAAATTACCAGAAGATTCTCCTGGAAGGTGATGGAAATTTGGGGCCATTTGGACAATGACTAGAAGCTAAGATAGAAAGGCAGTGAGAGGCCTGCAGAGGAATAAAGCAATATATTTCTTGGGACTCTCCTGGGATGAGACAAGGCCAAAAGGTGTCTGTCCTTTTGAGCAAGGCTGGTTTTTACTCTTTTCTTTTCTGGGCCCTTCATCAAGATTTACTGAAGACTCTGAAGCAATTCAAGCTGCCATCACTGAGCTAAAGGGAGATAGAGAAATGGGTTGTGCCTAGTTGGGTTGCACCTAGTTGCCACAGGAGTGGAATCAAAGGAGGTGACCACCAAGGAGTACTCATTTGGTAGTTGGTGGCTCCAGTGGTTTCTCCCATCTTCCAAAGCTAAACAGATTTAGAGTTTTAGTTTATCACAAGGAGCAAAGTTCTCTCACTTCTTTTAACTCTCATTCTCTTATTAACACCCCAGGACCCGGTGTTCCAGTGTACCAACACCCACTGCCTCAACCTCAGCAAGGACCAAACGCCTGAGCAGTTTCCCACAGTGGTTCTACATTCTCTCCCGGGCCACTGGGTTGCCAATGGCAGGTGCTAAATGGCAAGAGTTTACACTGAGCCTTCAGTGCAGGACAGCGCTCCTCTGACTTGTCTGCCTGAGTGTTGATGTGATCATGTTAAGACTTGGCTTCTGTTAAGAATCACCCAGCTCACGGGACTCCCCTCAGTGACTTGAAGAGCTGGATAATTCTGAATGGACACCAAGGCCAAAACCCTGTTCTAGAAGTTAATTTGGTGCCAAGGGTCAAGTGCTTCCCAGTGAATGTCAAAAGGCCATTTAAAGATCAGCATAACCCCCTTGTGCCGTGTGTGTTTGCTATCTTGTGCTACACCAGCCATGCTAAATGGGAGCTCAGAACTCTCGGAAGCTTGTTTCCAACTCTTGAAACTCAAAGTGTAATAGTAATAGCAGCTGACAGGGTTTGTTTTTTTTTTTTTTCAGAATGTAATCTATGCCAGGCTTAGATTATCTCATAAATTTCAACCGATAAATCTATATAGTTGGCCTTATTTTCCTCCTGTTGATAAAGAAATTAACATTCAGAGAAAGTGACCTGCCCAAAGAGCAGGTGAATGTGATGGCAAGATTCCGATGCAAGCTTGGCCTCTTTACCACCAGTCCATGCTTCCTGTGGGCGGCACTAGCTGAACTGCTTCTGGTCACTAGGACCAGACACCAGCACTGGCTAAATAAAAAGTAAATAACTTATGGAGTATGGTTTGTTTTATTGAAGAGTGTCTAGCAGAAGCCTCAGAATCTACTGGAGGCCTGAACTCCCGGCAGGAAGGGTGCAGAGCTGCTGGGACCTCGGCAGCAGGATGTGTGGGCCTTCTATGTGGAGCACTGGTGCCAGCTCTCACCTTCAGTGGTTCAAAGTTACAAAACCCCTGGGAAAAGAGTCACATTACCCCAGCTTGGTCAGGGATACTCAGCCTTGGCAAGAAGGGCAGGGTCAGATGCAAGGATATTGGGAAAAGGGCAGGGCAAGAAGTTCCTGAAAAAGGAGGGATACTGTGTGCCTGGCAGCTGCTTCACTGCCTTGAAAAATGTCCTGGCCACTTTCTTGTTGCTGGGATAAAATACTTAACACCTGCAACTTAAAGGAAAAGAAGGTTATTTTGTGTCATGGTTACTGCTGTGTTGGCTGACTCTAAGGCAAAAACAGCATGGCAGAAGGGTATGGCAGTTACATAGCTGCTTACATCATGGCAACTAGGAAATAGAAACAGAGGAAGGAGCCTAGAAGGAAAATCTACCCCAGACCTCCTAATTGCCTCTTATCCACACATGCAGCTATGAACAAACCAGTGAAGTAAACCACTGAGGAGAATAGGGTACCTGTGATCCAATTACCTTCCCCAAGCCCCACCTCTGAATGCATGAGAGTTTGGGGGACATTCTAAAACCTAAACCATATCAGAGGAGGTTGACAATGTTATGCAGAAGATGACCAGAAGAACCGTAGAAACTTCCTTCTTCTAAGGGTTTTTCATTTCTTGGTGTTCTCTTGGCCAAGTAGAATTGCTGACATCAGAGATCTGACTTTCTTCATGTTTTTATACTTTCCTTACATAACATAATAAAGGACCGAAAATAATAACAAAAATAACCACAAAAGTAATAACTATCTCTTGTAGTCTTCTTGAATGACTTCTGCATGATTTATTTCCTCTGCTCTTCCCAACAGCCCTGTGAATTAGGAAATGGAGACACGATGCTCCTGACTCTGCCTCGTGTCAGGGGCTCCTGCTAAAGGATGACCATCTGATGGTTGGCACTGGTGTCAGCTGAGGCCTCAGCTGGGGCTATCACCAAAGTGCCTACTGTGGTCCCCATGTGGCTTGGCAGCCGCAGGGACAAGTGACCTTCTTTTGTGATGTCTCAAAGCTCCAAAATTGAGTGGCCCAGAAGAGCCAGGCAAAAGCTAGGTGGTCTTTACTGATCTAGTCTCTGAAAGTCATGCAGTATCATTTTCTCCTGCACTCTACTGTCAGTCAGGTCAGCCCAAATTCAGCAGTGACCTCCTACCTTTCAAGGAAGGACAGGAGTCTCAAAGAACGTGACCAATCTATTTTTAAACCCTCATAATTCCTACTTGGGCAGCTAGAAAAATTGAGATTTATAAATGGTAAGCGGCCTTAACCAGAGTGAGGTGTTGACTAGAAAAACAGCAGTTGGAAGTCATTCTCCTTCCTGGTACCTGCTGAGCATAAGTGTCTATGGGAAGATGGCACCCAGACAAGAAGGACGAAGGAGCGGGGAATGGTGAGTACATTTACCCATCCTAGTCTGTCTCCTCTGCAGTGGTGGAGCCCTGGGACCCTTTCGACCATTTCATGTGCCAGGCACTGTTCGAGAGGTGCTGCTTTCTCAGCCCCGAGAAAGACTTACCTTGAGAGCTAGGACATAAATTAAGGGCTTCAGTGTCAAATCTGTATGCTGTGCATTCATTAAAATACAAAGAGCTGATCTGACCGTGGCCTATTTCAGAGGGCCAGACCCGTAACTACACGAAGGGGCTGAGGCTGAAGTCAGAGCTAGGGCCGGGGTTGAGGCTGGGGGTGGGGCCTGGGGTGGAGGCTAAAGGCTGGAGCCTGAGCCTGGGGCTGAGGCTGGGGGTGGGGCCTGGGGTGCAGGCTAAAGGCTGGAGCCTGAGCCTGGAGCTGGCACTGGGACTGAGGACTGCGGGCTAAGGATTAGAAGTCAGCATCGGAAGCGAAGGACGAGAAGCCAGTCACGGGCTGAGGGTTAAAGGCTAAGGGCTAGTTGGTGGAGCTGATGCTGAGACCAGGACTGGAATACGGAGGCTGCACCCAGGAGCAGGGACCTTTGCCCGTTTTGCAGTACCATGAGATACTCAGCCTGAAACCAGCCTGCCTGTCCACACAACTGTTCAGCGCTTGTCTGCCATCACTAAAGTCTTCTTAGTGGGCTTGTCACCATAGTAATGTAGCTATATACCAAACCAATTATACTTGTAAGTTTCCCAAAACATCTTGTTTTGTTTTTTCAAAATTAATTGACACGCTGAAATTAAAAAGTTATGGAGCTGAAGGTGTAGCTCAGCAGTAGAATATGGTCTTAGCTTGTGTGAAGTCCTGGCTCAATCCCCGACAACAGAAAGATTTTAAAAATAATAATAATAAGAACTGTGCAACCACAGACCTGCTCTCCTTATTCTCTATGTCAAAATAAAGGGTCACCATAATGCATTAAATATGTGGATAAATATTTCACAGTTAAATTCAATTTCTATTTAGAAAGTAGTGTTAATGAATGAACTATTACTTGTAGTTTTCTGACAGTTTCTATTAAGAATATGCATCTTTGGGCTGGAGATTTAGCTCAGTGGATCTGGTGCCTGTCTAGCAAGTTCAAGGTCTCTGGTTCAATCCCTGGTAACCACATACAACAATATCGTGGGTGGCGACTCACACCCACCAGCAATCAGTACCACACACCACAATGCCAGGTTTGGTGGCTCAAGCCTTTAATCCCAGCACTTGGGAGGCAGAGGCAGGAGGATTGCTGAGTTTGAGGTTTGCCTGGGTTACATAGTGAGCTCAGGGCCAGCCTGAACTACAAAGTGAGAACCTGTCTCAAAAAAAAAAAAAACCTTAATAACTTTGTAATCTGCGTGTTCAAAAAGCATGTTAATGAAGCTACCATAAATAGAATCATTAAGAGAATAAATCAAGACCCTGGCTACAAAGAAGTGGTATCTGTCTCTGATATGCCAGGAGGCCAGGGTTTGGGAAGGTGTATACAAAGGGATAGTATGACCATTAAAGAACAGGAAGAAAAGCAAAAGAGGCCTTCTTAGGGCTCACCATGTAGCTCAATGGCGGAACACTTCCCCCCATATGTGAGGCCCTGGGTTCCATTCTCAGTACTGGAAAAGAGAAGGAGGATAGGGAGATTGAGAGAGAAATCTCAGGTTCCTGTTAGGGAAAGTGCTTCCCATAGAGTGGAGTTAGGTTTCATTCTTCCTCTGCGGCTGACTCTAGGCAAGGGACTTGATCGCTCTGAGTCCCCATTTCCTCATTCGCTAAGTGGGAATTACTGTAGTGACCTTGGGAGGCCATAGGAATTGTGCCTGGACTAATACACATAACATGCTCTTCACTATGGCTCGCATTGATCAGGGCTCAATAAAAGGGATGTTTTTACTGTGTTTGCCAAATTCAGGACAGGCAGCTAAGAGAAGTAAAGTGGAAAGGCACTTAAAAAGCAGTAAGCCAAGGATCTAGTGTTACCGCCCACTACGCTGCCAGCTGTGTGGCTTTGGGCAATTCTGGCACCTTCTGTGGATGACACCATCTGGCCTTATCCTCCCCAGTGTCTCTCCTAGGAGCTGAGCCCTCCGACATGAGGCCTGATTCCAGCTCTTCAGACCTCCCCTCCCCTCACCTGTGTTGGGAGTGCCCCATGGCCACACACCAGTTACAGGGATGGAGGCCCCTGAAAGTCCAGGATCTTAGCCACTTAACAAGTTCTCCCCAAGGTCGTGGCCCAAAAGCAAGAAAATTTCCCAGTACCAAGGCACCTTTATGATAAGGCTCTACCTTCTTCCTACCCAGATACATTCAACAGAAACCTTAAAGATCTACCAGACCCTGAGCCCCTCAGGGTCTGCTGAATACCCCCAAACAGCAGACCCAAGCCCTGAAGACTCAGTCACCCAACAACATTCACTTCCTGATGTGTGTAGTTGGGTCAAGTCCTCCCTCTCCCGCCATGGACTGAGCCCTCCCTTTCTCTCCAGTCTCTTTCAGAATCAGTAAATGAACCAATTCAAGGACTGCTGGGATCTCTCTGGACTTTCTAGCTATAGCTGACTTTTTCTTTAGTTTTGTCTTTATTTTATTTGTTAATTTTACAAAGTCACTGACTTGACAGAAATGTTTGGTATTTTATGAAAAAGAGACAATGGTTCCAGTGGACCAAGCCTCAGATACATCTCTGGCCATAGGCTGGGCTTCTTCCCCTCCCCCATCCACCTCACATGAACTCTGTGAGATGTTCTCTCATCGAAGTTCAGTGCCCAGGGAGGTTCAGTGGAAAGTGTGGCAAGGGAGTACTCAGGATCCACATCCTGCCTCCCTGGCAAGGCTCCAGCGGGGGCAGCTGGTGGGGATGGTGGAGGGAGAGCCCACCCTTCTAAGGTTTCCAGGCCCACAGTGACTGCTAAGCACACAATGGAAGAGGGACTTCCTGATCAACTCGCCATCCTTCAGCAGGCAGCACCCAGCAGAGAGAAAGCAGGACCTTTAGTCCAGACCTCTTTCCCAGACATTTTGGCCTCTGTACACTCAGCAGAGACAGCCCTGTCAGCAGAGAGTAGTTGCGGGGACTGAGTTCTCCTGTTACACAGAACTTCCCCTCCACACTTTGGCCACACCGTCTTTCCCTCCGGGACTCCATTCACCCCCTCTCCTGCCTGACACAAGCAGCTGCGGACACTCAGCGGGATGCAGGGGTAGCTGGGATAGAAAGACAAAGCTCCCAGGGCTGCCCTCTCTGACCTCATCCTGCACAGTCATCCTTAGCCAGTCTCCTGACAGCAGCTGTTGTGCAAATCCTCTGGATGCAGGAGACTGCAGAGAGGGAGGGAGATGATGGGAGGGAGCGAGAAGAACTCCTGACTGCCTGCCACGAGTCTGGATCTTTTTGCTCATCCAGTCTACAAATCTTTACTGGGGCCCGTGTAATAGGCGCTTTCCCAAGCGCTGGGGCTACAGCAGTGAGCAAGACACGTAAGATCCCTGGCACCCTGGAGATTACACTCTTGCAGGAAACAGAGACAACGAAGAATAGGGGGAAAATAAGATAGCACTGCAGCCACTGTGGGGCACAAGTTTAAATACGGAGATCACAGATGGTGTCCTTGAGAAGGTGATATTTGAACAAAGACACCACAGGTGAGCTTCCCGTTGTGATTGCACTGGATGGCTAAGCCTGAGAGAGTTGCTTTCCTTTTCCAGATTTTTCTGGAAAAATAATGTAACAATCGGGCTGATCAAAATCAGTGACTTCCAAACATCTTTTTCTCTGCAGCAGACTGCCGTAGTCAAATGAAGAACTATCCAAAATTATCTATCTGGGTTAGGCATTCCAGATAAAATATAGGATAACTGGAGAAATTTGAATTTTAACTAAATACAGAATATCTGAGTAAATCTGTGCTCAAGTAAACAGAGAACATCCCATTCAAGCTGAATTTCAGATAAATAACAAATACTTAATAGCATAAGTAGATCCCATGCAATATATGGAATGTGTCCACATATATACACATACAACTAGATGTGTGCACATGTGTGTGTTTCAAGCTGGCCTCGATCACTATCCTTTTTCTTCAGCTCCCCCTCCCCCTGGTGCTACAGTTACAGTCATGTAGTTTTCTGGGTTTTTATTTGCTAAACCTTGCAGCCTGACTACATGTGACACAGGAATAGAAGTAAGGGAGGCATCTATCACAGTTCAGGAGCTGTATACTTGCCATGTGGCTTCTCTAAGCTTCAGTTTCTCCCTGGGCAGGATGAGAAGACATCTCCTAGAGATTATGATAGGTCTCCATGGTGAACCAGAGTGACTGCTTCATTCCAGAGCTCAGCGAGCTCATGCCCTGTTCTCCAACAGCCTCAGAGGGGAGGGTATGTGGTTGCTGTAGTTCGGAGGCTCAAAGTTCTCCCAAAGGCTCCCGTATTAATGGCTCAGTCCTCAGGATGGCACTGAGGAAAAATCTAAGGCCAGAAGTTCTCTGGTCGTAGGAAAGCTTTAGCCTAACACCCAGTGAGAAGGTGTCAGCTTCACACCTGGCTGTGGTAGATGCCTAGAAATAGATTATTTTCTTTGTGCCACATTATTTAAAAAGCCATCTTTTTTTTTTTTTTTTTTTTTTAGACAGGGTCTCACTATATACTTCAGGCTGGCCTTGAGCTCGCTATATAGCCCAGGCAAACCTCGAACTCAGCAATCCTCCTGCCTCTGCCTCCCAAGTGCTGGGATTAAAAGTGTGAACCATCACACCCAGCACTGTATTATGTGGTACTGATTGCTGGTGGGTGTGAACCACCACATCCGGTATTGTTGTATGTGGTTACCTGGGATTGAACCAGGGACCTTGCGCTTGCTAGGCAGGCGCTGGAACCACTGAGCTAAATCTCTAGCCTCCATCTTTGTCTTTTTAACCTGAAGATTTACTGGTTTTCTTCTCAAAGCTTCAATCAGTCCTGGGTTAGGGGGCTAAACCAGGCCCAAAAGCTTTTTTTATCATCATTTGACTAGGAAGGGCTTGCACCGGGCTCTTCCACCCGGTGACAATATAACTGAGGGGAAGAACGTGACATTTTTTAATTTAAAAAATATACTCCAGGCTAGATAAGAAGCAGCGCTATAAAACACAAAATGTCTGAAACCTCCTGGCAGGTTTTGGAAGTGGTCCCTTAAAGGCATGGAGTAGAGACAAAGTCATTGGCCTCTCCAGTGTCTGTGGTTTTGAACATGCTGTGAACAGCTGGGACATCTCAGCTGGCCACAAGCACTTGTTTTTTCTCTGGGGTAAAATCAGTAGCCCAAGTAGTCTGCTCTCAATTATCTATCTTGCGGCTTATCTGGGCTAGGAGAACTTTAGGCTGAGGAACACAGAGACAGGGACAAAACAAAAGGGTCAAATGGGGGGGCCCTGACCGTAGGCAGGGAGTACTGGAAGAAACATGACACATAGTTGTGCCCATTCTGGTATCTACCCCAGTGTAAGAAATCACATCCAAAATATAGTAGTTTAAAATGACTTATTTCAATTTCTCAGGTTCTGTGGGATGATTGGACTTGCTGGGTAGTTGTCACCTGGGTCTCTGCAGATAACAGCACGAGCTGCAATCATTTGAATCCGTGATGGGGGTGGGTGCCTTCAAACAATGCTCCTTCATGTATATTGTTGTGATGTAAACCAAAAATGTCTTTCATAGACCTTGTACACTCCAAGGTGGGGCTTGTGGAAGATGATTAGGCCACGGGGGGTACTGTACTCATCAGCAGAATGATCTGGTGAGTTTAGCAGTTGAATGTGCTATTGGAAGGTAGGGCCTTGCTGGGACAGGTGGACCATGGAGAGGAACATAATATCTCCTCCCTCCCTGGCTCCTTCCTTTTCTCTCTGTTTCCTGGTTGCTATGACATGGGCAGTTTTCTTCTGCCCAGGCCCTTCCACCATATCATTTCTGTGTTTAAACCTGTTAAACAGGGACTAAACTTCTGAAATATGAGCCAAAATAAACCTCTCCTCCTCTAGGTTGCAGATGTTTTTTATTTTGTTCCAGAACTGAGACCGATTTTGTACTGGGAGTGGGGCCATTGCTACGACTTTACCTGATCATGTGGTTTAGAAACCTTTGGAACTTGTTTGCAGGAATAATTTGAAAAGACATCAAGATGCCAGCTAAAGAAGCCCTAAAATGCTATAAATCAAGCTCAGAGGAGATTCTGATCAGAGCTCAGAAGACCAGAATGCTGATATGAAGGCAGACAGTAAAGACTAGGTTTAAGAGGTTTCAGCTAGGAACAAGGATTTCACTGGCAGTTGAACTTGAAACTATGACTTTTATGCTCTGACAGAGAATTTACTACATTTTGCTCATGTTCTGAGACTTTGCAGAAGACTGAGATTAGAGGAAACAGACTAACCTGGAGGAAAGAAATTTCAAGAAAACCTGATGTTCAGGCTGTGGTGTGGGTACTGCTGATGGCTTTTGGCCAGGTTTATACTGAAAATCAGGAATAAAAGGCCTATCTTAAAAGTTCCCATGCTCTTCATGGTGGTTCACAGCTATAATCCCAGCACTCAAGAGGCTGAGCAGTCAGACTGCCATGAATTTAAGGTCATTCTAGGCTATATAGAGAGTTTGAGATCAGCTTGGACTATGCAGCTAGACCAGGCTCAAAACACTGAAAAAATAAAAAGTTCTCAGCTTCACAGAAAGAATCTATAAAGTTGGAGTAGAGAAGAGTTTGATTGCTGAAGAGATTAGCATTAAAAAGTAGTCAAGTGCTTTGTACCAGGACAGTAGGAAGGAGTCTTTGAGGACATTCCAAGAATTACCAAGGCCTCACCCTTCTTAGTCTCAAGCAAGCAGAAGTGAAACATTGCTTTGAGAAGAGAGCCCCAAGGCTCCCTGCTCCAGAAAGTGTTTAGGAAATTGGTTTTTTGGGATTCATTTCACGGTACTCAACCACACAGGCACTCAGTGGACACTACAGCCACAGTGCAAGGTCTGCCTCAGCTGATGGAAGACCTTGGCACTGTTCAAGCTGCTGGCTTTTCAGACATGCAGAATGTAAGAATTGTGAAGTCAGAAAGGCTTCCATCTAGATTTCAGAAGAAAACCTGGGAGACCAGGAAGTATACTCCTGAGAAGGCAGTGCATGAAGCTGTGTGAGTGAAGCCCCAGGAAGCTGGAGATACCAGGCACACGGAACATCAGCTAAGGAAGTCCATGGGCTTTGAGCAAAGCCAGCCAGAGAAATCATAAGAGCTACAACTGGCATTGCTATAAACATAAGGCTGCCTAAACTCTTTAAAGTTCACATCTTTGCCCCCCAGGGCTAGACATAGAGCTATGAGAATTAATGTTTCTTCTGCTGATTTTGTTCTTGCTTTCATCCCATTTGTCTCTAAACCCCTACTTTTCCCTTTTGGAAGGAATGTTTACCTTGTGCCATTGTATATTAGAGTCTTTAACTTTCTTTTTAATTTTTACAGGGGCTCTTAGAAAAGAGTTTGCCTTGAGTCTCAGTGGCGACTTTGCATTTAGACTTTTCAACAATGCTAAAACTGTTAAGACTTTGGCAGCTCCAAGAAATGGACTAAGTGTTCTGTATTAAACAAACAAACAAAAAAATGAGCATGCATCTTTTGTAGATCAGAGGAAGAATAGTATGGTTTGGACTGAAAAGGTACCCTAAATCCTCATACGCTCAGAAGCTTGGCCTTTGAAAGGTGGCTCATGGACTCACAGCTGAATATCCTGTCAGGGATGGGATCTGTATGGAACAGTTGGATCACTGGGGGCATTACCTGGGTATATCTCACTCCCTGGTTCCTCCCTTCACTGCCCTGCTTCCTGATTGCCATGACATGAGCAGGTTTTCTCCACACCAAAGCCTTCCATAATGCTGTTTCTGCCTTGGAGCCAGTAGACCATAAACTGAAAACATGAGCCAAAAATAAGTAAGTAACTAAGTAAAAATAAGCCTTTTCTCTTTATAAGAAGTTAATTATCTCAGATGTTTTTTACAGTGATGGAAATCTAACTAACACAGTGGCAGAAAGACTATGAAAACTGGGCTTGGTCTGGCTCTGGCTTTCTGGGCTCTGTGTCTTTGCTCTTTTGATAAAATGGCTTAGTTTCCTCTCCCATATTCATCAAGAAGTAAAATATAAATTCATCACAGAACTCAAGTCTTCCTCAAGAGGCAAGAGGGCAGAGACCTAGAACCAGTTATCAGTCACCAATCTTTTCTCTTCTGTACCGAGAAAACTTACATGGCTAGAGGGATGTGTCCAATTCAGAGGCTCCTACACTTCCTTCCGGATGACTGCAAGAGTAAATGCATGTGTGTGAACAAATGTGCCTATGTGTACCTAGTGCATTATGCGCATGTGAGGAGATGTAAAGAGGCAAATATCCCCCTGCATGTTATGTTTGTATTCCAGAAAAAGGCCGCCAAATGGATAGTTTATACTGGAAATGGCTTGGAATATCACACTACTTCTATAACTATGTGCTGTATGGCCTTTTAATTTAGCCCTCATTCCAAATGCATGACACATCCTTTTGACACCTTGAAGAAATGTTTCTCAGATGGCAGGCTGGGCACAGCAGCTTCAGGCTGCAAAAGGAAAATACACAGCCCTCAAAATTAAAAGTGATTTAGGTTCTCTTAGGAAATGCTTTGCTTCGGGCTACTTGATGTGGTCATTTATTAAGTGACTTAATCAGGAAAAAGAACTCAGCCTCGGAGCAATTAAGTCCCTTTTTGGGCACTCCTGGGTCCCCTGACGGTGAGTGGGGTAATGTGTTCATAATGAGACTAGCAGAAGAGAATCCTGTCCTAAGGCAGAATACTGATGAACTGGCTGCTCAGCTAGGGAGACTGCTGCTGAGAAACATACCTTTAATCGTTGTGTCTAGGGAAACTTCCCTTCGATGGAAGCCAAGCTGTTTTTTAAACAGGGTTTCACTTGAAGGGTTGGAGTTGCAGAATCATAGCCTGGCAGAGTCTGAAGACTCAAAATTCTCCTGGCCCGTGCCTGTCCTCCCTTTGCCAAGGAAGCAAAGAGCAAATGTTGGTGCCCAAGGCCACACACATTGTCTCTGTACTGGCACCCAGGACTCCTTTCACAGAGTTCAAGGCTCTTGAATAAGCTAGAGGGAAAGGGATGCTCCGGGGCCCTGTTGGGAGGGGGGGGGGGCATTCCAGACCCCCAAGTTAACTGGGTGTGGCTTCAGCAAGGAGGAGAGCCAAGAGGACTCAAGATTCCCCAAGGAGCAGTGCAAAGGGCGAAGGATGGGTGAGTGCTCCGGGAGAGAATGTATCCACAGGACTTATTATGGGCTTTCTATAGGCAGGGCTACGCTAGGCCCTGAGACTGTGCCAGACAATACAGTCTCTACCGTAGCAGGGCATCTTCTATAGAGGGAGGTAGAAGGAAGGTAGAGGATAAGAGAGTGCATGGATGAGTATGTGAATGGGTATGTGTTAACTTACAGATGGATGGGTTGACAGCTGGAAGGAGGAATGGTAGCTACATTAGAAAGATGAGAGAGCAGTTACTCAGGAGTAAGTTAGCTTCTGGGATCAGAGACCTGAGGACCCAGCTCTCTCTAAGGCTAAAAGCCTGACATACAGGAGGAAGCAACTCTCATCATATATTCTCCTCCTTAAAAATCCTTAATGGATCATCAGTCCTCTATAATCTGTACCCCACAATGCTCCAATATTGCCTTTTATTTCAATCCCGACTGATATCAATACTGGTCACTTCAATCCTGGTTAATCTCATCACACTGCTCCCAAACCACCACCGAACAAAACCATTTTCCTAAAAGCTGACTCCTCCTCCTAGCAGTCCTTCTCTGTGCCTCTGGCTCTTATCCAGCCCCTCTCTTTCCAGCAGGCCCACCTTGTCCTGCCTGGCCTGCCCTAGCACATGTCTATGCACTGAGCATACCTCTCCTGTGAGATGTGCTGTATTTGTAAGCTGGATGTGTCTACCTGAACTCACTAAATGGCAGATCATCAGGAATGACACAGCCTCCCCCTTCAGGTCCCCAAAGACTGGAGATGTGTCTGGGCACATGACTGATGACCAATAGCAATTGTAGAAATAATACAGAATCTGGGGCAAGGACCCCTAACACACACGTCTGGCTTGGGTTTACCAGTTTTCCTCCTAGAACCTGCGTCACATGGCCCATCTATCTCTCTCCTGCCATGCTTTACCGGAAGTGACCCTGCAGGCCTAGAGCTCTGAGCAGAGTTTTCGGGAGGGGGCCTCCTGGACTATAACCTAAGCTATACTTCGGAGCCAGCGACAGGCTCATGATGTGCACCTGTTCTCACTCTAGCAGGAGGCGCAGAAGACCCAGTGAGCTCTGTGGAGCAGCAGTGCCAGGATTAACACCAAGCCACACCCGATCCGGAGTCCTGAGCTGTGAGCCGCTCTGTCAGCCTTCTGATCCATTAGCGATGAGGAAAGCGAGCCTCCTATGGATGGACTTGGCCACCCCCTTGACAGATGGGAAAGGTGAGGCCCAAACAGATCGTAGGCTTCCCCAGGTTAGCCCTCTTTTTCCTTGTTGTCTGTCTGAGGCCTCTGTGAGCAGGTGAAAGATACATAATTAACTCTTCTTCAAAATGGATGCAAACCAGCCACCCCACTATGGTAGACACCAAGAATACAGCAGAGAACATAACAGGAATCTCAGGCTAGAGAGAGGAGGAGGGAGGTAGAAGATAAAGGAAGGAAGAAACCCTAAGTACACATCATTCTGCAGGGATCCTCACCCAAGTTTTATGCCTTTGGCATCTACAAACCAATCTTGGTCCAACTCGTCTCTCCCATAAAACTATGCATCCCCTTTTTTAACAAAAAATATGTATAGGACCAGAGATTTAGCTCAGTGGTTCTGGCACCTGCCTCACAAGCACAAGGTCCTGAGTTTGATTCCCGTGACCATATACAATGCTGGGCATGGTGACTCACGCCCACCAGCAATCAATACCACGTACCACAGTGCCGGGTGTGGTGGCTCATGCCTATAATCCCAGAACTCAGGAGGCAGAGACAGGAGGATTGCTGAGTTCGAGGCTTGCCTGGGCTACATAGTGAGCTCAGGGCCAGCCTGAACTACGAAGATCCTGTCTCAAAAAAAAAAAAAAAAATATATATATATATATATACACACACACATACACACACACACATATATACATACATAATAGTGCTCAAGAATTGAACCCAGAGCCTCATACATACTAAGCAAGTACTCTGCTACTGAGCCAATCTCCAACACTGGAATGATATTTTTGAATACATAAAATAATCACAATTGCAAAAATTGTCAAAATCAGTTTACAAAAAGTGTCAAAAGATTCTAAGTTGGGGCTGGAGATTTAGCTCAGTGGTTCCGGAGCCTGCCTCACAAGGTCCTGAGTTGGATCCCGGTAACCACATACAACACTACTGGACTTGGTGACTCATGCCCACCAGCAATCAGTACCACATACCACAGTGCTGGGCATGGTGGCTCATGCCTGTAATCCCAGAACTTGGGAGACAGAGGCAGGAGGATTGCTGAGTTCGAGGCTTGCCTGGGCTCCATTGTGAGCTTAGGGCCAGCCTGAACAAGAAAGTAAGATCCTGTCTCAAAAAAAAAAAAAAAAAAAAAACGTTCTGAGTGCAATCCCTGGTACCAAAAGCAAAACACTTCAAAGTGTGTTATCAACATATGTACTTCTTTATTAACATTTTGAATCACAAGCTCTAGCAGGAGGTCTGCGATACTATAATTTCAAAGTAGTGATGAGAGCAACTATTTCAAGGTATCTGATGTGATATGAAAATGCCTGTGTTTTTCCTACTGATGAGAGTGTCACAGGCATCACTTTTTTTGTATTGGGGATCAAACTCAGGACCTCATGCTTGCCAAGAAAGTGAGGTACCACTGAGCTACATCCCTGGCCCAGCATCATTCATTTTACTCTGAGCATTGCCTACATTCTTAATAGATCTGCTGAATTTCTGTTAGGGGCTAGTAAAAATAAATCTAACCTTTTCCATGAACACTCACAGACACCTTGAATGCTACCCACAGATCACCTGGTTAGTATTTTTACAGAGTAACAGTGACTATGTAAAGTAGGATCTTAAGCAAAAACCTAGCATTCTCCACCCAGATGTGGTGCTGAGCACATTGCCAGACATTCATGCTGAATGAACCCAGATGCTCTACAGCCATACCCGAACGTGCCCGATCTCGTCTGCATGAACCCAGATACCTCTGCAGTGTCCCCACAGTGTGGACGAGACTGATGAGTCTGCCCCTTCCGCAAGCTGATTCCGGAAAATGAGGGGGCCCTTCAGAGGGGGCTTTCTCTTCACTGAATCTGGTTGGAAACAACGGTTGGTGATACAGAACAAGAGATGGCTAAAAGCTAGCAGGAAATGTTCTAGAACCGGTCATCCTTGTGGACATATCCTCCCTCTGGCATCAGCGAGCTCAGAGAGGGCGGTGAGAAATGTCTCATTGCAGAACGAGCCAACATGTGCACGGAAGCAGTTTCCCTCACACACTGGCCATCACTGAATAAAATACCAGCACGGTGTGGCATCAGCCTGTCCCTGCCCCACACACCAGGTGCCCGGCTGCCTGGAGCACGCTGGGAGGAGAAACAAATGGCCTGTCTTTGCAGCTGTGCTCAGTCCTACCAGGAGAGACAAGTCTGCCTGATAACTGGGCAGGTCACCCTTCCTTGGGCTCCTGGCCAATTGTGGTCAACAGTCAACTTTAACTCAACAGTTCCACTGCTTAGAGCAGTGGTATAAAATAGTGGTCACCTGCCAAGACTCTACAAACCGACCTTGGTTCAACTCATCTCTGCCATAAAACTACTTAATCTTCCAGCCCTAAGTACCCGCTCAACAATCTGCAAGATGGTCCTGGTAACAGCACCGCTTTACAGAGTTGTCAGAGGTGCAAAGAGAATCATTCTTCAAAAGCTCCCGGCTCAGTGTCTGCACACAGTCAGAGAGATACCTATGATTTACAAATTGGTACAAGAACTTTTCTTTAGGTTTGACAGGGTACAAAGCACCATTCCAGCCCATTTGCATGTTCATTAAGGATGGATGAGGGCAGAAAGGGAGAAATAACAGGTACAGGAAAGGAAAAAACATTTGGCACCTGAGGAAACTAACTGGACTCTAAGAATAGTGCATTTCCTTGATGAAGGGGTAGCACAGCAGATGGGCAGGTGCCTGAAAGGACTCCCACATATCCTCTGCTGTGAGGGGAGACAGAGGCCCTGTGCTTGCCAGACCTGTGCATCCCTGGAGCTGAACACCACCTTTTGTGTATATGTGCCCAGGAGAATCTGGGGGGACAACTTTCCCCACACTTCCCATGGAATCTCTGGGCCAGAATGTTAAGAACCACTGCGGCAGATTTTCATGCTGTCGGGCATGGAGTGTTCAGACTACAGGGAAAGCTCCGACATGCTCTCTCTAAGAGGACCGCATGTGTACCAGCCATGGCCAGTCCCCAGTAGGGTCAGAGCAAATGAGTGCTCTTCCACTCTGTGTATTCCTGTTTTGGACTTTTCCCATAAATCTCACTCTCTTACTTTGGATACCTGGCTGCAAAAAATACAGGAGGTCTTCCTGGGGGGTAACTGAGCTAAGTCAAGGAGACTGCAGTCTCTCTTCACTTGATCCCACTCGGGAATGGGACAGGGATCTGTGGTCATTTCCATGTCACTGTGTGCCACGCTACTGTTATTCATTCCTTTGTTCAACAAACAAACACTTATTTCATACTTACTATGCCATGGCCTATTCCAGATGTTGGAGACACAGCCAAAAATTGGTCAGACGAAGTCCCTGTTGCTATGCTGTTTATATCTTAGGAGGCAATAGCCAACTACAATCAGACAAGCACAGTGCTTTCTGCCAGTGCTATATGCTGTGAAGAAAAAAGTAGAATGATAAAGGGAGAGAGTAGGGGAGGGCAAAGGCCAAAGTCTTTGGCTGGGAAGGAACTGTGCATGTTTGATGAAGAGGAAGGAGTCAGCCTGTGAGAATATGGGCTATAGGATGACAGTTTCCATATAGCTCTGCAGGGACCGGATCATGCCAACCCTCAGAGTGGTTGGTGAGGAGCTGTGCTGGGTGCTGTGGGTAATTGCCAGAGAATTCTAAATGTTAACGTACCGTGACCAATTTGGAAAATCACCTTTAGAGAGTTGTGGGGGAGAAAAAGAAGCAGAGAAGCCATGTACCAGGCCCCAGGCCAGGCCCCAGGGACCCATATTGTTCTAGGCAGCCATAGACCCTGACTTTGTGAAGCTGTAGGTCTTAAATTAAGGGCTCTGGGGAACCCTGCCTCGTTTGACCCTTGTCAGAGATGAACATAAGTCTAAGATGATGCTGGCCTCTAGACTGAGGAAGAGGGAATGGCATCAGTTCCTCCTGCTCTTCTCCAAGTGCTTCTGGCCCCAGAGGTCCACCCCAACCAGACTGTAGTCACCCCTCTTGTATCTTCCTTCCCCTGGCGGTCTGTTGTCCCAGCCCTCAACCAACATCACCTTCTCCAAGAAGCCTTCCTTGTTGCCTAGGCAGTGTTTCTCCCTTCCCCCAACACTGGGCCCCAACTACAGCGATAAATGATGGCGGCATATCTTAATTTCTTCTGAGGTTGGCTTTGCTGGGGATAGTCTTCTTCCCTGACAGCACCTTGCACAGAGTTGAACATAGAGTAACAGTCTTTAAGTGTTCCTGCGAGTGATATTTCAGGAAAAGAAGTATGTTTGTTTGACTGGGACACAATGAAATTAGCTTAAATGGAATGGCTGGTGATCATTGTCAGTATCACTGTGGGTAAGATGTGACTTTCTAAAAACTTCTCATTTGAAATGTGGGTTAGAAAAAAGCTAATGCAAAGTACAGATTCTTTATGAATGGCCACAGTCCCAGCCACATGCCATAGTAGCCACAAAAATTATAATGCATGGAGTGTACAAATTTTCCCAATTAAGAACACTTGCTGTTCAGAAGAAGGAAAGCGAAGTAACTGAAGTTATTTACACTTTCTACTTTCAACTTCCACTCCTCTTACTGCTTAAGTCCCCCCTCCCCCAAAGCTATGACTAATGTCCCCCTAAAGGACTGCCTTAGGGGTGGTCCAGAGGCACATGGTATTTGAAGGTGAGCTGGACACTAAGGCATCTGGACAGATACGCAAAGTCCAATGAGAAGAGTGTCAAGTCACAGTAAAATAAAAATATATAAGATAAGAGAGTTGAAGCTATCTTTAAAACATGAAAGATAAGAGATGACTCATGCAAACAAAGTCATTCCTTTTTCTTCAAATACTTTTCAGGGACTGTTAGGTGCATGTGACAGACCCTACCTCAGGGAGCCCACAGCCTGTGTGGTGTCCGCCAAGGGATGGGTGAATGCTAGTCCGTGGGGTTGGTGTGCTGAGCTTGAGGAGGAGGAAAGGATGTGGGCCCTGGGGCAGAGCCACTGTCCCACCTTCAGAGGAAGATGGTCAGGCATGTCTTCAGGAGAGTTTGGAGAGGCAGGAAGAAGGTTTCAGGAAGAGGGAAGAGCATGAGAAGGACTTGGCAAGGGACGAGAGAAAAATATTCCTCAGCTTTGCCATAGTAACCAACAACTCCAAGTCTCAGAGATCACAACCATGACCGCTATTCCTCACATGCAGACTGCAGGTTAGCTGTGACTCTGCCCCAGGTTAGGGTTCTTCTCCTTCTTTCCCTTCCCTGTGGGATACGGGCTGGAGCAGTGGATATCTGGGAAATGAAGAAAAAGCAGAAAGAATTCTGGCAACAATTTATGGAGTTTTTAAAAGCTCATTCACTTGCATTTCACTGGTCAAAGCTTAGTATCAAATGAGGCAGAAACTTCAGCCCCTCCTGTGGGAGAAGACATAGCTTGCTGATGTGTGTCTACCACACGAATTGTTCAGGTTGACAGAAACCTTGAGTAAGAAGAGGACAGTATGGGGTGATCAACTGGACCTGTATGCAAGACCCACTGACAAAAGGGCCTCAGAAACCATGCTAAGAGCCTAAATTTCACCCTGAGATGAATAGATATCCTTAGAGAAATTTGAAGATGAAATGGCACACTCCTATCTGGCATCTAAATTGGTGGCTCTGTGATGGATGGATTGGTAAAGGAAGACTAGGAAGGGAAATAAATTAGGGTTTATTTAATGCTTCTTATGTACCAGACACTAGATTTGCACACTGGACCTCAGAGTAGAACAGGAGCCCTGCAATCACTTTCTTCCTTTAGGTCTGGGCTCATGTGGACACTGGGACAGGGGTGGGAAGGGGACAGAAAATAGGGGGGCAGAGAAGGGAGACTGTGGTACTAACCAGAGTTGGGGAAAGTGGCTACGTTGATCCTCCAGGATTCTCCAGGTTGTGGATCCAATCCTCTTAAGGACAGTAGTGCTCCCTGTCCTTGAACTCATGGTCTACCTTTGAGTCCTTATACGTTTATTCTTTTGTTTCTTCTGTTAGTTGAAATGGAATTCTGTACCTTGTGCTTCAAAGTACCAGGACTAAGACATTAATTCCCTGAGTGCCCGAATCTCACCAGTCTTCACCAGCTGCAAGCCTGTATGTGCAGCTCTACACCTGTTCTGCCTAACAGGAGGAAATGGAGAAAAGGCCACAAATCTCAGGGAGTCCCAGGCTTGGGGCACTGAGATTTAAGGAGGACAAGAGATGGGTTTTCCTATAATGTAGATTCATCTTCCTGACTCTTGGAAGGAACCCTCCACAGCTGGGTGCTGGGTGTGCCTGGAATGTGAAAGAGGAAGGGCGTGGGGGTGAAAGAGGGGAGTGGAGTGGGAAAGCCGGTCAGAGCTTGTGCTCTGTGTCAAAACAGCCTGGGTTTGGGAAATTACGTCTGGCATAGCTGTGGGACTCGTACTTAACCTTGCTAGGCCTGGTCACCATCACCTGTAACATGGAGCTATTAATCACGCCGAGTTTACAGAGATATTGAGATTATATGAAACCATATAATGCCTGGCACATAATATATACTCAGCAAATTCTTCCTATTATTACTATTTTTGCTATTGTAGGGGGTCTAAGGGCAGTCAAACTTACAGTCTGTGGTATGGGTTTTGGTATCAAATACTGCCATGATTTGTATCTAGATGTCCCTCCAAAACCTCATGTGGTCATAGCTGGGGTTTTTCAGAAGTAGCTGGATCTAGGGTGTGTGATGTTGTTAGGATCAAGGGTGTGATGCTGGGATCAATTCATAGTGTGATGTTAGCAGTTAAAACTGCCCCACCCTGGTGTGAGTACAAACTGCCCTGGGGGGGACAGGATATAAAGGACAGAAGTAGGGTTGCTACTTGTCACTTGCAGCTTGCTGCTTGCTGCCTTGCTGACTTCTGCCTGCCATGAACTATTTCTCCTCTGCTGTGCCACTCTGCCATGTTACCTTGTTTTGGGGTCAACCAACTATGAACCGAAACTTCCACAAACTGTGAGGCAAATAAACCTTTCCTTTTTTTAACTTCGAGTATCAGTTATTTTTGTCTCAGCAACAAGAAGAGTAACTAAGACAGAGGCTCTGTATCAGTTGTATGACCTTGGTCGAGTCACTTGACTTCTCGGAGCCTGTCTCCTCATTCATCAATGCCAATAATACCCACTTTATAAGATTATCATACCAACTTTGCATTTGCATATTGCTTTGTACATACAAGATTCTCTATTAGCAGAAGCAATTTTTAATTTTAACAGATACATCTGGCTCTATCTCAAGGCACAAGTTGCTGATGAAGTAGGATTGAGGGACAGGGACAGGGAGAGGAGTAACTTTTTTATTTCTTCTTGGTCAGAGTCACTGACAGAGCTTTCCAGCATATGCTCAGCCCTGAGAACTAACCTACGGAAGGAAAATACTTTGTCTTAAACCCATAGGAATATTCGATGTCACGCTCATATGCAGCTGTCTTTTACTTTCTGAGAATTGTTCTAATGAGACCAAAATCCTGGAAACACCATCAGATAATGCAAAACATTTTGGCAGCTGAAGTTCCCCATTTGTCTCAGAGCAAGGATCCAGCCTCCTTTTATATATATTAGCTCATTTCCTCTTCCCCAAATCCTGGGAGTAAGGTGTTGTATGCCTGCTTTTAATACCCTCTTCCCCTAGAAAAAGAAAATGGCTCCCAAAGATTGAGTTGCCAGCCCTTGCTCATATAAGTGGCAGAGGCAAGATTTAACTCAGATAACCTGACCTCACAGCCCACATGCTTTCCAGGGATGCTTTCCAGGTTGTGGATGGTGAACTGCACGAAGCAAGGTGGGCTCCTGCAGTACCCTTTCTTCTTTTCAACTGCTCCCAAGAACCTCCAGTCATGTATCTGAGCATTGCTCAGAGTGCTTTTCCAAGGTGTAGGCATATCGCATGGGCAATGTTTGTTACCTGGAAACTAAATCTCCTTTTGGGCATTTAACTGGGTGCCTTCTGAAATACAGAACTGTTATCCTTTATGCAGGGGATACATTCCTAGACCCCCACTGGATGCTTGAAACCTAAGATAATGCCAAATTCTTTACATAAAGTTTAACTTATAAAGCACAATAAGAAATTAATAGCAGCTAATAATAAACACAGTAATTATAGTGCACTGTAATAAAACTGTCAGGATCACTACTCTTGTGGTTTTAGGCCTCTGTTAAATAAAATAAGGTTTATCTAGACACAAGCACTGCAATACCCTAACAGCTGATCTGATAATGAGGCAGCTACAAAGGGAGTTGTATACTGTTTAGAGCACAGACACACTGAACAGTGATGATCCATATCCCAGTGAGTCAGAGCAGAACGGCTCCAGATTTCATCATAATACTCAGAATGGTGCACCATTTGAAGCTTATAAACTGCTTATTTGTGACATTTTCTTTTGAAATTGACTTGACCATGGGTCACTGAGACCAGGTATAACCAGGGGAGATTGCATTATTTTAATTGTAAGCAACTCAAAACACTATCACAATCACAGCTCTGATGATAACAGCCTCACTTGTGAAGCACCTACTATAAACCAGATGTCTCATAAGCTTTATCACTAATCACTAAGACAATTGCATTCTCCTCAACAACAAACTTTTCCAGGCTTACCATGCATTAGACTTTTATCCTTATTTTATGAAAGAGCAAAAGGAAGTCAAAGATTAAGAAACTTACCACAGTGGTGGATGTGGGCCGAGGAACAACATCCTCTGCCCTACCCACACGCCTGTCTCCCTATAAGCCTGTGTGCACAGTGCACCTTCATTAGAATGGCTGGAACAAAGGTGGCCATTGCAAGTGGGGCGACCGTACCTGTCACCACAAGCTGGAATGTCATGGTTCTACCAGAAGACACCTACTTGAGGATGACTGAGCAGGTCCCTCTGCAGCAGCCTCATGAGCCACAAGGGAGACCACAAGGTATCCCTGAGCTGCCTGCTCTCCCCAGCAGAGCTGTATCTCGTTTCCACCTACTTCATTAAAGTGTCCTTACGGCACTGTGCATAAGTTAATTAGCACACATTCTATAAAATAGCCCCTGGAATTTTGCCTTAATTCACAGAGACAACAAAGTATTGGATTTCCCAGTTAAGAACAATGTTGGCTTTTTCTAGGCTCCCTTTAAAAATGCAGAACTTGATAGAAATCCTCCTGTGGCTGCCTCCAAGGGCCAGGTAAAAGTGGTCTCTGGCCCAGGTGTTACCCAAATCAGGAGAGTGGTCACCAGCTGAGGGGCGGGGATCACTGGGCAGCAAAGCTGGTGTGTTGTGATTAATGGTAATAAAAACAGATACTCCATGAGAGAGAACTGCCGAGCCAGGAATCCCTACTCCCAGACAGAGTTTCTTACAGGTAATGGAAAGAAGAAGAGAGGGGGGAAAAAATCACTTTTTACAGGAAACCTGATCTACCCGTTGCCTACAGAGGATCTCTGTAAAGTAACTAAGGAAATGCAACCAAAGGCAGCAGCCCCAGAAAAATTAGAATAACTCTACTCAGACAACTATCTTTTCTTCGACACCAGGGAAACTGGTAACGCCACGGGCAGACTTGGGATTCCTAGGAGCAGGGCGGTCACTGGTAGCTCTCCATACCCAAGACTCCTTGCTGAAGGAAGTCAACGGCTCTGAGACTTGCTGTACAAGGAAGTGGAGGGCAGGACGGGGTCTGCGAACTAAAACCTGCAGAAAAGAGGCGAAAGAGGGCCCTTCTCCTCCCGGCCAGGTCACTCCCCAGTTGTGGCTGTGAGTCTAATCCCTCTGGTCTTTTAGGGATCTCTTCAAATATTTCCTGGGCCCCCAAACAACCCAGGGAAAACAAGCTCCGGAGAAAAGTCAGGGCTGAGCCCCAAGATTCTCTCGACCCTCCTCCGGGCCACGTGAGTGAGTGTCCACGGCTCCTCAGGACACGTCCCGTTTTGCCCGCCTCCCCTGCCAGGTCGTGGGTGGTTGGTCGGTGCTGGGGCGGGGGGTGGGGTGAGGAGCGAGCACTCAGTGGGCCCCCCTGGCTCGCGTGCTCTCCCGCAAACCCACTTCAGGGGCCTGCCGCGTGGAGGCGCTCGCGCACAGACCCTTTGGTTGACCGGACAACGCCGCCGCGACACAAAACCATTGTACTGTCCTTTCGAAAAACAACCCGCAGGCTTTTTTCCGTAGCTTCCTGAATCAAGACCCCGCCAGAGGCCTGCCTCGTCACACCCGCACCCCACGCCCGTCCCGGGGCGACGGGCCCAGGATGGGGAGTGGTGTGGTAGGGAGGCAGCCGAGATGAGCCGCGACGCGGGACAGGACCCAGGCTGCAGAAGAGCGGCCAGGCAACCGAGCCTGGCTCCCCGCCCCCAATCCTGGCAACCTCAGCACGGATCGGCTGCTCTGCCGGCGCCCAAATGGGCCTGGAGCCCTTGTGCTCTCTCTTTTCGTTGGAACAAGGTCCTCTGTGAGGCCGCGACCTTCAAACCGTTTTCTCCTAAGAGGCTTCGTGACTGCCAATGGCCAAAGCTGAGATCTGAACGCAGCGGCGCCCGGGGCCGTGGTCTCCCGGCCGGTGACCGCGCCCACCACGTGGGGCAGGGGCGGGCGACGCCCAGGTTCGCGCCTGGAGCCCGGCGCCGGAAACTGTGCCCGGCGATCCGAGGACTGTGAAGAGGGCCGAGCCCACGCCTTGACCTAGCCTCACCTAGCAACGCCAAAGCCTGGGGAGGGGGTGCTGGGGCTTGCAAATCCCAGGCTGCAACTGTGCGGACGCGACAGGTTCCCTAGGACGGGTGGGCAGGCTCCGGAGCCTCTGCCTCCCCGGTCCGCTTTCCACAAAGCCCAGCGCCGGGCCCAAGCGGGCTGCGGGTCGGTGAGCGAGCGGCCGGAGAAAACGCTGAGGGCGCCCGGAGGACGCGAGGAGCTGCGGGGCCGACGTAGACCCCATCCAGGCCACCCTGGAGCCCGGCGGCACAGCGACGCGGCCAGAATGAGTCCGCAGGGTCTCTGCAGACTTTTAGGCTGGAAAAATAAAAGAGTAAAATGCACGCACTGAAGCTCCGGTTCTCCGTTTTGGCACCGACAGCCCTTTCCTTGGTCGCCCACATTCGGATTTGACTGCGACCAAGGCCATCCTGTTTAGGGACCTTAGAAACAGACAGGGAGTGCTTCCTATCTAGAGCGCCCCGTTTCCTCCGAAATAGCCCCAAACCAAAGTGAGGGGACCCCTTGGAAAGCAGTGCGATTTTTGCCTTTTCTCGGGAAGTCTGAGTGGATGCACGTGCCAGCCCAACTTGGTGTGTCAATGGCAGGAGTTAGCAGTGGCCGTGGAGATGTGTCCTGTGGATCCCTGCCCAACCCCAGAGACACAGGCTGCAGACTGTCTGACCAAAAGCTGGGTCAAAGTCATGTTGTCCGTGTGAGATCATGGGGAACACCCACCCACCCTGCTGCTGCTCCCTCCAAGTCTGACCTTCCAGAGAGCTTGGAGCACTGCAGGAAGCCCAGGTTCCTGTGGGGCTGGCGTCTATCAAATCCTCACCTGGACACCTACCGAGTGTTCTGTCCAGTGGCAAAGATGGGCGGGAGGGGGCAGAGACAGGGTGGGACTGGGTAGTATGAATAGTCCTGAGCCCTTAGGGGAGGCACCCAGCAGCTCCTACTGTCTAGAGATTCTGGCCTGATCTGCTAGGACTGGTTTTTTGCATCTATGGGAGGGAATAACCAGGGGCATAAAGACACACGCCCATGCATGGAGTTATGGTGCCAGGGCATTTCGGTTATTGCTAATGACTTTGCATATGACACATACTACATTGTCTAAGCCAGCAGATTCCCTCTCTTGTGCCTGTCTGACTGCTGAGTGTTTCCTGGAGGTTTCTGGAAGGACTGACTTTGGGCTCAGGGTCCACGAAGCACAAAAGAGCAGTGCCGAAAGGGTCAGAGTCTTTATCCAGAAAATTTGCCCTCACTGGACATGGACAAGACCCAGTGCTCAGGGCAGTTTGGTCCTGAAGTTCCAGGAGCCCAGGGTGGATCATATTCATGGTTAAAGCTGGGGCTGACGTGGTAGACATCACCCTCTTTTTCAAGCAAGCCTGCCCACTGAATCCTGTGTGGCTGACAAAATGTCTGGGAAAGAGTAGGTCGCCCGTTGTTGGCAGTCTACAAGGTGGGCTCCACACCTGACTGTGATCGGTATAAACTCTTCCCCATGTCTCCCGGGGTCCTCACAGCTGGCTCAGGAGCGAAGAGCTGCTCACAAAGGAATACTCCGCAGATGCCACCTGCATGTCTCAGGAAGCCTGCTCCCTTGACACTGGCTTGGATCTGACGGTGGCAGCCAGTGTGCCCTCAATGCGACGCAAGTCTCTGGAAGCTAAAACCTCTCAGGGAGAAGCCCTGTGCTCCTCTCTCTCAGGCTTGCAACACTTCCAAATGGCTTCCAGAGTGCTAGAGCAGAGGGTCACTTCTTTTGAAAGGAACCCTGCTGTGTACTTAAAAGGAATAAAGGCGTGCCATGACCCCTAGACATCAAGCAAAGTCAAAGGTCAAAATCAGGGCTCTGGACTCCTATTCCAGTGCTCCTAACACAATCCTCCTAGAAAACTTAAAGGAACGGGACCAAGAAATGTTGTATAACCCTAGTCTGAGAGCAGAGGCTGGGATCTGCTAGTGGCACTAGGAGCTCACAGGCAGCAACAACTAAGCGGGGGGGGGGGGGCAACGGAAGTAGAAAGTACACTTTGGGGGAAGGAGCTGAGCCCGGGACTTTTCAAAACCACAGGCCAGCAGAAGCACCTCTTACGCACCAGAATTCTCCCATCTCTACCTTCTCCCAGAGAACCAACACACACCCTGACAAACCAGCAAAAACACAGGACCTTCCTTTTTAAGGCCCTCATTCCGGGGCTCAGGAGTGAGGTTCGCAGGCTGACCGGCCAGGCGCCCTACCCAAGCCCCGAGCGGAGGCCGAGGTTGGGCGTGGGGGTTCATCCGGGAGCCACCGCCGCCTTCTACGCCGCCTCCCCTCCGATGCCTATACTCAGACTGCGGGTCTGTGCTAGTCCTTGGTTTTGCGCAGTCACCGAGGCCACCCAACTGCCAGGAGCTTCGGGGGCTCTGGGACCCGCGGGGTTAAGTCTTGAGTCCCCGCCTGGCGAGGAGCAGGACGCGCGAGTAGGGGCGGTACCGGCAGTGGGGCAGCCGACCAGGCGGGGAGAGGGAAGAAAGGCGGGATCCTCCGGGAAGCTGTTTCTCTGGCGTCCGCCCGCGACCACTGACCCTGCCTCCTCCTTGGTCCCCCACCCTCTCCTCCTTCCCCTTGAGGACAACTCGGGTCCGCAGTCTACCCGTGGGGGCGGGGCGCTGCCATCAGGAAAAGCCAAGTCTTCGAGCGGCGCCCGGGCACGTCCAAACTCTCCGTCCCACTGGGCCACGCCTGAGCCGTGTCTGTCCGCGACCTGCGGCCCCGGGAGAGACTTGCGGTCCAGGTGAAGCGGAGTCCACCTGGCGGGGCCCAGGGAGGCTTCAGCACCGCCCCTTGGAAAACACCTCCCGAATTTCTTCCCCCCAGGCTCCTTCTAGTCCTCTCCCTCCGCTTCCTGCCAGACACCCCCTTAAACGGCCCTCCGCCTCCCCGCTCCCCTTCCCTCCCACCCCAGTCCGCCCCTTTTCTTCTCCCGCGTCCCCCGCCCTGTCCGCCTCCTTCCCCGCTCTTTGGGCGTCCGCCCCGTCAATCACCGCCGCCGCCGGGCCCTGCCCAGCCCCTCTCCGCCCGCCCGGCTCTCGGAACGCCTCGGGCTCCGTCTCGGGCCGCCTTCCGCCTAGCGCGGAGCCGGCGATCTGTCAGCGGAGCCGGCCGGGGGGAGCCGCCCGGCCCGCCGGGGCTCGGGTTACCGGTGATTGACAGCGTCTCCATGGCGAATAATTTGACTCGACTATTGTCTGGCGCGGGCAGGCCCCGGGTCAGATAACCGGACCAATCAGGGCGCGGGCCGCCGCGCCTCATGCCCGCTTAGAATAATATTATTAAAAAAGCTGCGAGCGGGCTGGACGGGAGGGAGAGCGAGCGAGGAGCGAGCGAGGCAGGGCGGGCGGGCGGGCGGGCGCGGAGCATGCGGAGCGGCGCCCCGGGCGGCCCCCGGGCTTGGGCGAGGGCGCGGGAACGGGAGCGACGCGCAGGCGGCGGGGGCGCGGGACAGCGCGGGACCTGCGGCCGGCGCGAGGACGCCCCGCAGTGACCCGGGACCCGCCCGGAACTAGCGCCGGACCCGGGGGCCCGTCCCGCCCGCCTCTCGGCCGGGCCCGGACGGCTGGCGCGGGGCGCCCATGCGGTGCCAAGCGGCGCGGTGAGGGCGCGCGCGGGCGGGCGGGGCGCAGCCGGCACCATGTCCATGCTGCCCACCTTCGGCTTCACGCAGGAGCAAGTGGCGTGCGTGTGCGAGGTGCTGCAGCAGGGCGGCAACATCGAGCGCCTGGGCCGCTTCCTGTGGTCGCTGCCCGCCTGCGAGCACCTCCACAAGAATGAAAGCGTGCTCAAGGCCAAGGCCGTGGTGGCCTTCCACCGCGGCAACTTCCGCGAGCTCTACAAGATCCTGGAGAGCCACCAGTTCTCGCCACACAACCACGCCAAGCTCCAGCAGCTGTGGCTCAAGGCGCACTACATCGAGGCGGAGAAGCTCCGCGGGCGGCCCCTGGGCGCCGTGGGCAAGTACCGCGTGCGCCGAAAGTTCCCGCTGCCGCGCTCCATCTGGGACGGGGAGGAGACCAGCTACTGCTTCAAGGAGAAGAGTCGCAGCGTGCTGCGCGAGTGGTACGCGCACAACCCCTACCCGTCACCCCGAGAGAAGCGAGAGCTGGCGGAGGCTACGGGCCTCACCACCACGCAAGTCAGCAACTGGTTCAAGAACCGGCGGCAGCGAGACCGAGCGGCCGAGGCCAAGGAAAGGTACGAGTAAGTAACTCCGGCGCCGGCTTCCGGAGGCCCCGGGGAGGGGTTTCAGGGCGTCTGCCCACCTCTAGGCGAGGTCTGAGCCGGACACTCCAGTCCCAGCTGGAGTCCAACTGCAGTCTCCTCTGACTTAACCGACGCTTAAGTCTTGCTGGAGTGCGAACTGGCTGGGATTTGTCTAAAGCGGGCAAAGCGACAGGCGGGAACTGTCAACTAACTCCCTGGTCTCTACGGCCGCAAGTGGAGATGCAGCGGGCTTCTGAGCGAGGGCAGGTCTGCGGGCCTGAATCCCCAAGGGCGGGGGGCGGGCCGACAGCAGAATCTGTCTGATCTCGCAAAAGACCAAGGATGGTGCTGCGGCCCAGGAGAAAGCACCGCCGTGAAGCCAAAGCGAGATTAGGGGTCAGGCCTGGGACTGGAATTTTCCTGGGACGGCTTGCGGCTTGAGTGAAGAAAGGCATGAGCAAGGACGTGGGAGTTGAGAGGCAGTCCCTCGTCCCGCGGGAAAGGCCTCTGCGAGGCAGTGTCAGCTCTGGAAGAGAAGAAAAATACAGGACCCCACCTCCGCTTTTCTGGACCCAGAAACCCTCCCCAGCTTGCTAGACCCTTGACTCCTTGCTCCTCGGCTTCTGCCCTGTTGGTGGCCAGGTTGGTTTGTCTGGATTGGCCTGAGAGCATTAGAAGGAAGAACGAGGGAGTGTGTTTCCCCAGGGAAAGCAGGCCTTGCTGAGCCAGCTTTGGTTGACTAGTGGGCCGTGGTGACTGCCTGCCCTATAACCCCTCCGAACTTCAGACCGGGACAGGGGGAGAGAAATCGATCAGCCTGAGGGTGCAGCAGAGCAGGACAGCTGGGGTTGGTGCCATGGGATGTGTTGAGTCCAGAGTTTGAATGATCCGGGTCAGGGGTGGGAGAGCTGAACAGCGGAAGCAGACAGAGGGGGGCTGCAGACCCGACCTTGGTAACTGACACCTTGAGGCTGGACTGTCCACTTTGGTAAGGTCTCATCGGCCAGCCCTGAAGAATCCCTCCCCAAAAAAATCAGGAAGGAAAAGTCCTGGAGAAATCTCTGTCTCTCCCTCCCTCCCTCCCTCCCGCTCCCTCTCCCTCCTCTTTCTCTCTCCCCCATATACATATATAGATATGTATCATATATATGTTATATATGATATATATCATATATTATATATATAATATATCTATATCTATATATTACCCAGAACTTCAAATATCCAAATCTAGGTGAGGAGGACAGCGGGTTCTCTGAGCTCCCAGACTCGCACGAGTCCAGAGCCCAGGTGAAAGCTGTAGTTCCAGCCTCTGCGTTCCTGACTACGATGGGAGAGTCTGGCCCAGGACAGACAAGCGCCTTCCTTGCCGGTGCTTCTCCCAAGGGCTGCCCTCGCGCTCCAGCCTCCCTGGTGGCCAGGGGCTGAGGTTAGCACCAAGCCACCGGGGAGAAAAAGACCCCTGCGTTTGGAGCCCGAGTCCTAGACTGGGCAGGGACTGCACTCCTGTGGCCTACCCAGTTTGTATTTAAAGGAGAGGACCCTCATAAGCCTGTCCCCAGCCCTGGGCTTCCCTCAGGCTGAACAAAATAAAAGGAAATGAAAGGGAGCAAGATCCCCAACTTCCGTGTGCGTCCTTCAGCCCTTAAGTTAGGGCCCCTCATTCTCTGGGGCGCTGGACTTTTTTCTTCCTCTGTGCAACTCCTAAACTGCCACAAAGAAATGGGGATGTGGAGCAGGAAACAGCCATGAGATTGAGAGCACCAGTGGGATAGGTACGGGAGAGGGACAACAGATAGGGCTCAGAGGACGTTAGACCACAGAAAGGATTACCTAGGCCGGGCAAGCAAAGGGTAGAAGCCGAAAACTCCTGAGAGCAGCCAGCGAGCGGAGGCTGTCTCCTAGTATGAGCCAGCGAGGCTGTAGGTGAGATGGTGCCGAGCGGCCTCAGTTTCCCCTCTGACGGCTGCTCTGCTCCGGCCCTTGCAGGGAGAACAGCGAGAACTCCAATTCCAACAGCCACAACCCTCTGGCTCCCTCGCTCAATGGCAGCGGCAAGTCGGTGCTAGGCAGCTCCGAGGACGAGAAGACTCCGTCTGGGACGCCAGACCACTCGTCGTCCAGCCCGGCGCTGCTGCTCAGTCCGCCGCCGCCCCCCGGCCTGCCACCCTTGCACAGCCTGGGCCACCCTCCCGGCCCCAGCGCGGTGCCGGTGCCAGTGCCCGGCGGAGGTGGCGCAGACTCCCTGCAGCACCACCACGGCCTGCAGGACTCCATCCTCAACCCCATGTCAGCCAACCTCGTGGACCTGGGCTCCTAGAGCTCTGCGGCCTCGCGCTGGCCTTCCGGGCTTGGCGCAGGGGACCTGAGAGAGGCAACGGGAGGGTGCCCCGCGCGGGGACAGCAGCAGGTACTGAAAGATCTGCACGGGACGGGCAGAACCCGTGGCCAGCGAAGTGGACGGCACTGGGGATTTACTTCCAGCAGTTAGCTTTTGAGATCCTCTGGGGGGCCGGTTTTCAAACAGAGAAAGGAATAAGTTATATACCATTCTTTCTCTCTTCTCCTCCTCATCCTCTTCCTCCTTGTCACTTTCGTTTTTTCCTGTTTCCTTCTAGATTTCTGTATTTCTGGTTTGTGCTCGCTCCTGTCTCCTGCAGCCTATGCTGGCAGCTTGTCTGGACCCTCAGTCTTTCTGTCCCTCTCAGCCCGCACTGGCCCGGTGTGGGGAGGAAGGAGTCAGAGCCTTTGACCCTGGGCCTCTCTGAAGGCTCCCACCAGGAGCCTGCCCTTGGGCGCTGTGGGTGTCAGCTTTTGCCTCCTAATTTAAGTAGAAGGAAGGGTGACGCCCCGCAGGCTCCAAGTACCGCAGGCCCAGCCTCCTCCGCTGGGCCCCAGCGCTGCGCTCTGCTCTCCTCCCCACTGTGGCCGCCGCGTTCTGGGCAGCCTGCGTCTCCAGAGCCTCGGACTTGCCGTTTCCCTGTCGTGCCCTCTTGTGAATGTTCTTCGGGAAATATTTCTGCTTTTATTTTATAATAAAATTAGAAATCATAAATATATATGGATATATGCCACGAGGCCTGCAGGCTGGGAATTCAGCAGTGTGTGATTTCCCCAGGGGAGCTGGGCCCCCCTGGGTGGGCCGTTCTGGGCGATGATGCTTGGGTGAGTCCCCGAAAGTTGCCTTCTCACTGAAAACTTCGACACTTCTGTCCCCAAGGGCCTCAGTCTCAGGAAACTCCCGCTGAAGCACAGCGGGGCAGCCGCTTCTGCCCAGACCAGGCCGAGTTCAGAAGCCCCGCAGGCGTTTTTTTCTCTTTGGGGATTGGGGTGGGAGAGCACGTAGGTACTTAGCAGCCGCAGAGGTTGAAGAACAGATCCTGCCTCTGAAGTTTCGTGCGTGGTTGAAATCCTGGGAGCTGAGTGTGTGCGGGGTGCTCTGAGAGCATTCTCGCGCCCCAGGGTTAGCTGAAACCCAGGCTCCAGGCGCTCCAGGGTAGCGGTGGGGTGAGGTTCTCTGCGCTCAACTCCGCGCTCGGCGGGACGGCTCATGGGTCTGCAGTGGAGGCGAAGGCAGGGGGGGGGGGGCTGGCCAGGGGCGCGCTTAGCGGACTGGAGCAAGTAGGTACCTGCGTTGGCTGGAGGCGGGGAGATCCGGCTGCAGGGGGTTCCTGGGGTGCGGTGGCTGCAGGTGCTTCTTTGGCTGAACATTAGCCCACAGCGCCGCCTCCCTTCTGAGGTGCGTGGCCCCTTTAAACCCGATGCTCTCAAGCAACCCCGCAGTTTCTGAGGCTTTTCAGCCTGTGTTCCTAGAGGATGTGGGTACTGAACACGTCCCTTTACGCAGACCAGAATGCCGGAAGCAGCCTGCAGTTCATGGACGATGGGGAGGGACAGAGGGCATGAGATCCTGGATCCCCAGGACCTCTTGGGATTTTTCCTTTGAGACAAAATTCGCACTTCCCGGTAAAATGAGGTAAAGTCAGATCTTTCCTGTCGGACTTTTAAAAATATCAGATTTCTTCCCGCACGAACTCAGGTGACCTTCAAGCGCTGGAGACTGCGCCTGGCATTCAAGGCGCTGGATACCCACGAGGCTAAGACTACTCAGTGAGGCCACGGCCCTCCTCGCCTGCGCGGGCACCCAGTGGGCAGCCACTTTGGCCCTGCGAGACATTCCAGCTGGGCCGGGGCGGTGTCTGCAGGTTCTGCTGGCGTCGCAGCGCGGGTGCACCCAGGAAGTTTGGTGCTTGCGGGACCTGGAGCCCTGGGTGGCCCAACTGAAAGGGCGCAGAGAAGGGCGGCGGCTGCCTGAGGATATGGAGACTCAAGTGAAATCAAAAAGTCGTCCACCCAGCGGGTGGACCGCTTGGCGATGGCTTTGCTGTGCCGGAGCCCCACTGTTCGCATTTATTCTGGGCTGAGGGAGGGAACACAGGAGCCTTTGGCCCCAGTCATCCGCACCCTCTGTCCTCCAGTCCCGCACTCACAGGAAGTTAGGCTCTGTATTCACTTTCACACGGATATGAACATACACACTTAAAATTCATTTGATTCACAGTTTCTGAGCGCCAGCCTTGTTGCACGCGTCCTGGACGGAGAATGCACACTGCAACTTCTCACTCCACAGAACTTCTCACCTTAGCGCTCAGAGCGGGCCCATCAGGAAACACACTTGTTGCGCGCCTGTTCACACCTGCAGGCACACAAAACCCACAGACCTTCAACCCATTTCTGGACACACGCTTGTCCTCTGGCAGTTTCCCCCACAGATATATATGTGAGCCTCTCCAGCTTGGGTCTACACACACACACACACACACACACACACACACACACACGAGCACAGGTGTCTCCCCTCGAAGTGTGGAAATCCATCACCACACCTTGCCGTCCTGCCATCGACCTGCGCATGGAGGAGCTCAGCGCCCGGCTGCTCATCCCGGAGGTGCTCCAGCTGGCGGCCACCCCTCAGGGACCCACGGAGGGGCCCTCTAGCGCCCCCCCCCCGGCGGTGTCCTTGGGACCTCTGGGGTTTGCCTGCCCATGCGTGGCGGGGGTGGTTTCTGGTCCTGAGGATTTCTTCGGTAAAGTGAATTCCTCAAAGTGCTGCGACTTGCTGCAACTTCTTTCCCCCCTCCCCGGACAGCTAACCCTCATAATATTTATTTAAACTGGGAGGGGGAAGCTGTGCAGAAGGTTTGAAAAATCTGAGTAGTTGTTCCGCCACTGCGTAAAGCGTCACACGCCAGTGGAGCCACTGGCCGCCCCGGATCCTGTGGACGGAACCCACTATTCTCAGAGATCTGCGGGTCAAATTCAGCTGCTCAGGTCGCCATCGCGAAGCAGACGTCTCCAGCCATCCGTCTCTCCATCCAGCCCTCACGAGGAGCCACGGAAACCACCGGCTTTTGCTCTGGAACTGAAAGAGATGTGGCCCAGTCTCACTTTCAGACCTTATTAACTGCACCTAAAACGAAATGTCTTTCATTTGTTGCCAACCCGATCCAGGGTCCACGCAGCCTGCTCGGGGCCAAACTTAATGAAGAAAGTAGAATCCAGTCACTGTCGGTAGCTGGCTGGACCCAACAAAAACAAACCCGCTTGGGAGCTGAAAAGCCCAGAGCTAGAGAGAAAAGAGGGCAGTGTGGAGGGCTTGTAGTGCGGTCTGTCCCTGCCCCGTCCCTCCGGTCACCCGAGGACTCAGGCCGGGACCCTGGCGTCCCCGCCCCAGGGGTTATCCACCTGGGTAGCAAGGGGCGAGGTCAGGCCGCACCAAGGGAGGTAAAACTGAGGTCCGGGCAGAGAACCTGGTGCTGCTGATCCTTGACCGTCTCAGTCGTTTTAGGAAACACAACCTTGGCCCCTGGGAAAAGCAGAGGCCAGCTGGTAGGAGCGTAGGAATCAGGGTGTAGGGATTTACCCTCCAGGACCAGCGCTGGCACTGCCTCCTGCAGGGAGAGAGACAGGTGAATTCTTCGTGTTGGAGACTAGGAAACCGGACCAAGTCCCTTTTCCCTTGCTTGTTCTCACCCGGCTCTGTGGCTCCAGCCTTCTGGGCACGCGAAGCTGCCTGGAGGACGCTGAGGGGGCTCTGCCCCCGCGTGGGAGGAGAGACTGGGGACGAGAGGAGGCACGGAGGAAAGCTGCAAGACAGGGAGAAGCCCGGGTGGTGTGGATACAGGGAGCAGGCGCACGCCCGGGAGAGCGGCTTTGTGCGCACCGGTGTGCTTGCGCGGTCCCGGGAGCACACGGCGCACGGGCAGCCGGGAGAGCAGGCGCATGGCTGAGCTCAGCCCTCCTGAGAGTATCTGGGACTTTTATCCATGCTCTTTTCCTGCCAGATCCCAACCTGTCTGGAGTTAGTTCTTCCTGGAGCAACCACTGACCACCCACTGGCCGAGAGAGGAGGGAGAAAGGCCTCAGGGTGGGCTGGGTCATGAGATCACAGTGGACCCGAACTTGGTCCCAAAAGACCCTGTCCCCGGGCACCACAGAGCCAAAGCCCTGTGTGTGGTTTCGTGGGAATCCTGTCTTGTAATTCTCCAAGGGTCTTAGGCCAGCGCTGGAAAATGCACTCTGCAGACGGGGAGTCACCAGTGGAGTCAGCGGAAGGACTCTTCCTGCTAGATGTCTGCGGCGGGCTGGTGCGCGGTGGAGAGTGTCAGTAACAGTGGACGGATGGGTTCAGAGAAACCCTGACTCGTCGGGTGCTAGAGGGGACTCTTGATGCTCGAAAGGGACTGTTTCTTGGAAGGACTCAAAACCCCCAAGAGACCAGCACAAAGCTGAGCATGATTGGAACCTACACCCTTACTAGGGCTAAAACAGTAGCTGTCCGATGCCTGTTCCACACCAGCGTAAAGTGCGTCTTTTTCCCTAAGTAGCTGGTCCCAGATCAGCCGTTGTGCTGGTGGCTGTGGGGAGGGGTACAGGGCTCCAGCTGCCTCGAGAGAGAACCGGGCTTCCGGTGTCCGGCAGTGCTGGGCTGATTGGCTCAGCGCAAGGGCTCTGTGGGAACGCAGCCTGCAGGGTGCTGAGGCTAACAGCCATCTCTACAATCAAGGGGCAGTCGAGGGCCTCGAGGCTGGCTGGTCACCCGGAAGTCTGGTCACTGCAGGTGACAAAGCATCCACACCTGTCACGCCTGGTCGTCTGTGGCCAGAGGACTCCGTTTCTGCCCATCTGGGGCACCAGTCCTGACAGACCCAGCCTGAGCTTCTGGGGCTTCCTTGGGGACAGAGCCCCCAACCCAGAGCTGCTGAGCGAGGGGCGTGACCGTCAGGACCCAGAGTGGCAGCCAACCTTGCAGAGCTGCCCGCCCCCATCGCCTCCTCCAGGGCCTTGCCCGTGCTGAGTGGACCTGACCTGCCAGGCACTCCCACTCACGCAGTGGGCCGGAAGTCCATTGTCGCAGGAACTTCTCTGGGTGGGCCGGCAACCTGTGCCGTGTGCCTTCTCCATCCCCTCCCTCGTGAACTCACACTGAGCATCCGACACTTCGGGCCCTGGTACCTATTTAGTTTGTGCAGCAGCTCCACAGAGACCCTGTCATTCCTGTGAGAGAAACTGAGGCACCAGATTAGGGAAGTTATCAAAGTCGCACTTCTTGGGAAGCAGGGCATTTGTACTTGGTCTCTGGGACTTTGCCCCTTTGGGCCCAGGACAGCACTGCCTGGCATGCGGTGGAGGAGTTGGCGCACTGGTCACTGGTCCTTCGGCTCCTGCGGGGGTCAGTGGGGACTCTGTACAGCGCTGGGGCCTGGGGATGGTGGAAGAAGGGCGGGCTGCAGGCAGAGGGGCTTGGCTCTCAGGGGTTGCTCAAGTCAGGCCGAAGTTTACAGTCGGGCTGAGCACCCAGTTTCTTACCCACCCTCTCCTTTGGGCCTAAAAACCAGGGCCTGTTACTCGGAATAAAGGTGCAACTCCGGGACCCAGGTCGGTCTGCAGGAGTCTCCCTCTTGCTCCTCCTTCCGTGACTTGTGCCCCACTCCAGCCTCTTGGTTTAGGAAGATGAGGTTGATTTCGAGCTCCTGAGGGCTGAGACACCCTGAAATAGCCACCATTTTGTCCCATTAACCTTTCTTTGGTTAGGGAACCCAGTTCTGTGTGTGTGTTGGGGGTATGTGTGTGACAGTACATTAAACCTTCGTTCACAGTTTTCCTCTGGGGTGCGAGGAGGCCAGGGGAGGAGAGAGAGCCCAGACCTGCTCCCTAAAGACAAAGATCTGGCTCATCCCTGCTCTACCCAGCACCTACACGCGCTTAGGCCCCGCCATGCTCACAGCCCCGTCCCAGCAGCAAACACATGAGGGCACAAGCTTTCCAGTTCCACCCAGGTTCTGTTGGCCTCAAAACAGAGTGTGTAATACCCTGTTATCCCGAAGCAAAGACCCTGGAATGCCACTGAGAGCCTGAAGAGGTCACCCGCCTAGGCATAAGGAAGGGGGGGGGGTGGCCAGGTGAAGCCAGGTGTAAGGAAGCAATCCAGGAAGTGGGAGTCACCCCTTCCTTTTCCTTCCTGGGGAGAGGTGTGGCCGTGTCTCCCAGGATGTGGACAGCACTCTGCAGTTGGATGGGCATAATGAAGGGAGGGTAGAAGGCATTAGAAAAGCAGAGAAGGTGAAGCTGCTAAGAGCAGAATAATGTAAGTCGTCCCTTAGCGCTTACATAGTGCTTCTCAGTGTGATTTCAGGAAGCTCTTACTGTTCAGCTTCAGAATTATTACAGGCTAGGCAGGTGGTTCTGACTCCCACTAGACAGAAGAAGGAACGAGGCTTGGATGTTGTCATGCGTGGCTTTCCTGAGGCCAAGATCTAGTAGGGTCTTTCCTCTGCCCTCCATTTTGGATGTGGCTTGGTGCGCTTTGGGGAAATGTCAGCTGTCAAATCAGCCCAAAGAATAAGGATTGTTCTTGGGAAAGGATGCAGAGACCATCATGGGTCTAGATGATGCCACAAAAACTTGAAGCGCGTGTCCCTCAGCATCACAACAACCTGCCCTTAAACTGACTAAAAGGCACAACCAGACAGGGGAAGTTGCAGAAGTGGATGGAACTAAGAATTAGAATTTGGGCTCAGGATCTGTCAGTGAAGGCTCTCAGCAAATGAGCCGGGAATTCGAGATTTTCTTAGTAGGCGAATAAAAGTTTTGTGGGTAGTACCCAAAGGGCTGTAGTTCTTTTAACGGGAGAAAATGGGAAGAGACTCAAGACGTCTATTTACTCTGAAATACTAGACCCTGAGGTCAGTGTGAGCCTTAAGTGTACAAGGGAAGATTATTTTATCACTTATTTATTATTCTTTCAAAGAGTCGGTAAAGCAAGCACTGAGGAGGAGGGCTAGACAAGGCAGGAGTGAAGCCAAAATAGCAGAGAAAGACGAGAGTCCAGGAGAGGCGGAGCTGAGACACAATGTCCAGGATGAGGTAAGATGCGTTGCCTCGCCTCCTTCCCTAGAGCCCAGGAACCGGAAGCTAGGGAATCCCAAACTGAACACGGCCACACCATGGCCGAGACGTTTCCAATGCAGGGAAAGTTGAGGAAAAGAAACTCTAAGGACATTTCCCAATGTGAAAACCAGTGCACATTCCATGTTTGGAATTTTGGCGTAGGCAGTGAGCTGCAGATCACAGTCAGCAAACAACTAGCTCACTGTGGTGCGCTGCACTGTTGAGTTAAGGTGGTCAGTAGGCTAGATGTATTTTCAGCTTGTGGTGCATTTTACTGGGAAGTAAGACCATTTTAAGTCGTGTGAGATCTGTACTAGACATTATGATGGTAAATAAATTCCAAAACATGAGCTTATTTCTCCCCACATGCCAGCCCGAGGGGTGCGTTTCAGCCCACGTTGGCTTCCCAGCAGGTGGTTAAAGGGCAAAAGTTCCTGTTTGAGTTGGCTGCACCCTCACCTGGGACCTTAAGAGTTCTTTGCGTCCCCAGGCTGGATGGGCATGGGGCACAGAGGACAGTATGAGGGAGGGGCCGCGAGGGAGGTTTAGAGGTGTCCTTACCCCTCTAACTCATGTTCTATCGGTAGAGCTTAGTCATATGGCTGGACCATCTGCAAGGGAGGCTGGGAAGTGCATGTATCTGTGTGACTAGAAAAAGATCTCAGGAAAATTCTTTTCACTATGTCTACATAAAGAGTTAGCAACCAGAGCTGGGGATTTAGCTCAGTGGTTCTGGCGCCTCCCACATAAACACAAAATCCTGAGTTCAACCTCTAACACCACTGGGGAAAAAAAAGAGTTAGTCACTAGTGATTTTTTTTTTTTTTGAGACAGGGTCTTACTTGGTAGTTCAGGCTGGCTCTGAGTTCACTATGTAGCCCAGGCAAGCCTCGAACTGAGCAATCCTCCTACCTCTGCCTCCCGAGTGCTGGGATTACAGACGTGAGACACCATACCCAGAATTGTGGTATGTGGTACTGATTGCTGGTGGGTATGAGTCACCACACCTGGTATGGTCAAATGTGGTTACTGGGGATTAAACCAGGGACCTTGTGCTTGTTAGGCAGGTGCCAGAACCATTGAGCTAAATCTCCGGTCCAGTCACCAGCAATCTTAAAACAGACATTTGTGCTTTGTAAAATATTTTTATCAGGGGCCGGAGGGTTAGCTCAGTGGTTCTGGCGCCTGCCTTGCAAGCACAAGGACCTGAGTTCGATCCCCGGTAACCACATATAATGCTGGGCGTGGAGACACGCCCACCAACAATCGACACCGCATACCACAATGCCGGACGTGGTGGCTCACGCCTGTAATCCCAGCACTCGGGAGATAGAGACAGGAGGGTTGCTGAGTTCGCAGCGGCTTGCCTGGGCACCATAGTGAGCTCAGGGCCAGCCTGAACTACAAAGCGAGACCCTGTCTCCAAAAAGCAAAAAAATATATATTTTTTTATCAATGAGCATTATTTATTGGTTTTGTTGTTTTTACTGACACAAGTTCTAGTGCAGGATTTGGAAAGATTTTTTTTTGGTTTTTTTTTGGTGGTTGTTTTGCTCATCTTGGTCTTTTTATGCTTCTTCTCTTTTGCAGTCCTGGGGATTGAATCAAGGCCTTCGAACTGACCTATACTCCTAGTGCCCCCCCACCCCGTTTCTCATTTTGAGATAGAGTCTCACTGAGTCACTAAGTTGCCCAGGCTGGGCTCCAACTCAGGATTCTCCAGCCTCAGCCTCCTGCAGTTCAGGGATTATATACATGTGCCACTATGGCTGATTTATTTTAGGGTAATGGGGATTGAATTCATAACCTCGTGCCCCATGTCCAACTTCTTATGTCAGCTTTTCTGTAGTAAAAAATACACATAGGCCTAGAAATACAGCTCAGTAGTAAAGCACATGCCTAACACATGTGAGATCCTAGTTTCAAACTCCAGCAGAAAGAAGAAAGAAAGAAAGAAAGACAGAAACAAAGGAAGGAAGGAAGGAAAGAAATGAAAGAAAAAGAAAGAAAGAGAAACAAAGAAGGAAGGAAAGAAAGAAAGAGGGAAAGAAAGAAGGAAAGAAGGAAGAAAAGAAAGAGCATATCCATGGAGACATCACCTCTGCATTGTAGTATACTCCTCTGGGCCTCCATCTCATCACTGTTGCAGAGTATTTAATTTGGGCAAGGTTAATCTGGAAATGGTTTGTTTTGTTTTGTTTTTTTGTGGTATCGGGGATCGAACTCGGGCCCTTGTGCTTCCAAAGTAGGCATGGAACCACTTGGGCTAAATCCCCGGCCCTTGGAAATGGGTTTTTAAAAAGTCAACATGAGAGTGGCTTAAGCAAAATAGATTATTTTTCCTATACACTGGAGTCTAGATAGATGGTTAGGCTCGGTGCCAGTCAAGCTCCTCCTACTTTGTGGCTGCACATGATCTTTACCTCATGTCCTGAGACGGCAGCAGATGGAGACAGGAAAGAAGAAGGGAAAGCCATAGGTACCCACCATCTCCTAAATAAGAGTCCTGGAACCTGCCACAAAACATTGCCTTAGTAAGATCTAGTCACACGACCCCACTGCACTGCCAGGAAGAATGTGAAATGCATTTTATCACAGCATAAGTAGAAACCAGCACTTCCGTAGCCAAAGAAGAGGGAGAATGGATAACGGGGACATAGCATGTGAACTCAGAGCGAGTTGATCTCTATTATCTCTGATGATATGGATGTCCTGTGTTTCTATAAAAGCAATTACTAGAAGGACAGGAGCAACACCAAAGGGTAAACAAAAAGACTGAAGGGCTGGGGTTTTAGCTCAAGTGCTACTGCGCCTATCTTGGAAGCACAAGCGCCAGGGTTCGATCCCCGGTTCCTCAAAAAAAAAAAAAAAAAAAAAGATTGTTTGAAAAGTAAACTAAAGCAATCTGTTAACAAAACCCCATGGCCGATTCACATGTAAAGTTCAAAATCACAAGAAGAAGAGTACCCTCCCCCCAGTACCTATGGAACGTAGTTTTAGACCTCCTGACGCGCGACTGCAGCTCACTGGATCCCCACGCATTCACACAGGGATGTGTTCCGGAAACCCGGGACCATCAGAGGGATCTGCAACTTCTTTCATCATTTGTAAGATAGTGTAAGGTTTCCAAAGAGGTTTCTAACTGTCTGTGTAACTATGGGAGAATCACTGCCTTATTTCCATGATTTGTTTGTCCTTTCACTCATTCGCTCGTCCTACCCGTCAGTAAACGTTCTCTGAGCGCTTCCGCCTTCAGCACCGGAAGTGTGCGTGTAACCATCATCTCCTTCCGTCTTCGCTAGTAACAGAGCCTCAGCCTGACAGCCACGGGACCTTTCCAGGCTCTCTTGCTGCTACAGGACGTGGCCTGTGACTACATTTTCCTCAAAGGAAGCCAAGTGGACCTGATGTGGCCACTCGGAGACCTGGCCCCATAACATCCACCTCATGTGCTTCCTCCTCCTCTCCCATAGGTTAGAGTGGCCATAGCCGGTGTCACCTAGTCAGTCGGGCCCTGCAGGGAAAAGAGCTGCCATTAGTTTGGGTCCCCAAATAATTACCTGGAATAGATCACTGAAACCCCCCCCCCCCAAGACTGGAGCAGCTGTTCCCAAGTAAGGAAAGAGAAATAATCTATTTTGTGTTTCAGGCGATATGTTTCGGGATCTATTTGTTGTAACACTTCAGCCTAATTGGGTTCCAGAGTATCGCTAGCCCCTGTAGGCACCATTCACACTATAGGAACCTAATTAATAAACTGGGTAGATAGGATGTGCACGCTGTGCTACAGGGCAAATCTCCCACATAGACAGGTGGGGTCTGGATCTGAGTCCTGTTTGTAAAGTGAGAGACAGACCATCCTTTCCAACCCTTGCACGTGTGAGTCTGTGGGACATACTGTAGAAAGCAACAGAGAACGCTAGAAAACAAAAACCCAGGGAATTTTCTCCA
Organism: Thryonomys swinderianus; assembly: GCA_004025085.1. Lineage (NCBI taxonomy): Eukaryota > Metazoa > Chordata > Mammalia > Rodentia > Thryonomyidae > Thryonomys > Thryonomys swinderianus. The sequence continues at coordinate 3,659 of PVIC010008006.1, read as the reverse complement.
GGCATGGTGACACACACCTAAAATCCCAGCACTCTGGGAGGCTGAGGCAGGGATGGTAAACTTGAGCCCAGGCTAGGCAACTTGGTGACTTACCAAGACCCTAGGACTCTGTTCCAAAGGGGATGTAGCTCAGGGCAAAGGCCCTTGTTTCAATCTCCAGTACTGTCAGAAAAAAATATATTAATCTGGAACCAGTGCTTTAATCCTTCGAATAAGAGTATTCTGTCCCCAGAAGTCAGCCTGTTCAAGTTTTCTAAGAATTCGTATCTTCATGACATGTGAGAATGGCTGAGAATGATGAGCAGAGAAGAATGGGTTATATGGAAAAGATCAACCAAGGCCAGCACTTAAAACTAACAGGGAAGGGCCGGAGATTTAGCTCAGTGGTTTCGGCGCCTGCCTGGTAAAGGATGAGGTCCTGAGTTTTATCCCTGGTAACACGTACACCAATACTGGGCATGGTGACTCACACCCACCAGCAATCAGTACCCCACATCACAATGCTGGGCGTGGTGGCTCACCCCTGTGACCCCAGCATTTAGGAGGCAGAGGCAGGAGGATTGCTGAGATTGAGGCTTGCCTGGGCACCATAGTGAGCTCAGGGTCAGCCTGAACAACCAAGTGAGACCCTGTCTCAAAAAAAAAAAAAAAAAACTAACAGAGTAGATGAAATGATTTATCACACAGAACACCTGTACACATGTTCCTAGCTTCATCTTGGGGAGAAAGTACCAGGTGGGCTTTATTTCCAACCCCATCTTTCTATGTGAACTTGAGCACATCAACAAAACTCTCCGAACTTTGGTTCTCCTGATAGTAAAGGGAGAGAGGACGATTCATAACCTCTCATTCCACAGACATGACAGAGGAGCCCTGATCATTGTGGAAAGCAGCTTGAAATTTTTGAAGACTTTGAGAATGATAGTATTGATAAGATCATTGTTCCTATAAAAGAGAAAGTCAAGCAATACATTGTTACCCTAAACACTGGGTCAGAAGACAGTTATTTAAACCTACTATCTTTGAGCTGCTGCGCTGAGATTTTTCTAAATGAGGGTTTTTTGGGGGAGGTGAGGATCCTCCCAGTCAAAATGGAAAAGAGATAACTCCAAAAGTCCAGCCTTCCATAAAACAATTTCAAAATTGGAGAAAACTATAGTGGTGAAGTTTTTCAAAACTCTGCAAACTGAAAGGTTATAGCAACCCAGAGTTCAAGAAAACAACTGGATCTCTGGCCGGCATGGTGGCTCACACCGGTCAACCCAGCACTCAGGAGGCAGAGGCAGGAGGATTGCTGAGTTCAAGGCTTGCCCAGGCTACCTAGTGAGTTCAGAGCCAGCATGAACTACAAAGCGAGACCCTGTCTCACCAAAAAACAAACAAACAAAAACTAGATCTCAATAGTAGCAAGGTTTGTGACATTTTAACTCACTTAGTGCCATCCTCTACTCACTACCTCAGCAGTACTCTTGGAAATAAAAATCCCATCTTCATTACTAGTACAGGAAGGAGAAGGGTAGACCTCATTTACAAGTTGTCCTTAGTCGTTCTGCTGATGGCTTCCTAAAGTCCTGCTCCAAATGCTTGACTTGACTTTGCCTGTCCAACTGGAGTTTGTCTTGTGCCAAAGCCACTGCCAAGGGGGCTTTTATCAAGAACATTTACTATTCAGATACATGTTTTCATTTCTGCTGCTTGAGGCAATAGAGAATAGTTGGACAATAATCTACTAGCCCCAAATCAGGAGTGAGGATAAATGTTTTGAGGAATAAAAACTTTTTAAAGCTTCAGCATATCCATGGGGGCCTAAAAGACCATGTCCGTGCCCAAGGCTGTGTGCATACGCCAGAAGTAGGTTAGGAAGCTCAAAGCTTGACGCTCTGTTCTTGAGGACCTACACAAGAAGAATGTGAAGGCTAGCTAAGTGTTGGCATACTCAACGTGAGCCACAGAACTTTTTGTTTCAAGTGTTCAAGAAAAGCTCTAATTGTTAGCTGACCACTAAGCTAAGGAATAGACGTACTAGTGGTCACACATGTCCACGAATATAGACTTTATTATTCAGAAAAGTCACCAAATGAACAAATAAAAACGATAATTGACCCCCAAAAATGGCAAGTACTTAAGAGTGAGTAAAATCTGATTTTCAGAGTTCTGACACCATAATACTCAGAGGGTCTAGTTTTCATCAAAAATATTACAAGGCATTAAAAAGAAATAAGAAAGTATGTCATATAAACAGGAAAAGAGGGAATCAATGGAATTCTCATTGAAGAAACCCAGCAATGGGAATTATTTGACAAGGACTTTGTAATCAGTTCAAAAAACTAAAGAAAATGCTATCTATAGAACAAGTAGGGACTGGGGATGTAGCTTCATGGCAGAGTGCCTGTTTAGCATGTAGGAAGTTCTGGGTTTAATCACTACACTCACACACATGCACACACACAATGAATAGAAATCAAATTATAATGGTGTCATCAACTACAAAACATCAACAAAGAAATAGAAGCTATAGAAAGGAACCACATAGGTACTATAAAGTTGAAAAATACTATAACTGAAATAAAAATTTCACTAGAGGACTCAACACAAGATTCGAGCTGGCAGAAGAAAAAACTGACAAACCTGAAGATAGAACAGTTGAGATTATCCAGTCTGAGCAATAAAAGAATGACAAAAATGAACAGAACCTGTAAAACCTGTGAGATGCCATCAACTGTACCAACACAAACATAACCGGAGTTCTAGAAGGAGAAAAGAGGAAGTTCGTTGGAAAATAGCCAAACCTTCCCTAATTTGATGAAAAACATAATCACACACATCCAAGAAACTCAATAACTATAAATAGGAAATTCTCAGAGGTCTATACTGAGCTAATAATTAAAATGACAAAGATAAAGAGAGAATCTTGAAAACATCAAAAGAAAAGTAAGTCATGTCTAAGGAATCCTCAAGAGATGCACAGCTAATTTCTCATCAGAAACCATAGAGGCCAAAAGTATGATGTCATATGTGAACTGCTGAAAGACAGAAAAATAAATACTTCTCAATCAAAATTCTATACTGAAAAAAACTATCCTTTAAAAATGAGGAAGAAATTAAATTTTACTTTCTGGTGATTCATCAAGTCCTATTAAAACCATTTTCATTGTGCAGCAAATGGTGCTTTACAAAATCATGACTCACCTACTAGGAAGGAAATGGGCCAAAGGCTGCAGTTAGTATTTACTGATCTTCATCCTCACTAATAGAAATGTCAGTTATTCCCCAAATCCAAAGAATAAACAAACAAAAAATCTCAGGGCTAGATTTAGTGGGCCTGGCCTCCAGACTCCTTCCCCAAAGTCTTACAGTGTCCTCCACCACCCCAAAAGAAATCCATGTAACTAACCTATTAACTTTTCAGTTAAGAAAGCTAAAGTCCAGAGAGTAGATTGGCTTTTCTGATTATGCATGAACAGTGGTTATCGTAGATCCACCATCTGCCTTTCTTTCTCTTTCTTTCTTTTTTCCTTATTTCTTTCTGTGCATGTGTGTGTTTTACTGGTATTGAACCGAGGGCCTTGATACTTAGCTACATCCCCGTACCTACCCCATTCTTCTTCATCTTTTTTTTTTTTTCACTCTTTAAAAACTTTGAGACAGAGTTCACTAAA